>JAQFXM010002399.1:0-24961 GCA_034693345.1 Entomobrya multifasciata
TTCTGTGATCTCCTTAAAAATTTATTACAAAATACGTTTCACCTTTAACAGTCTTACACTTGTTAACGTGATTGCTGCAGTGCAATCCAATCAATAGCAAGTCAATGTAGTATCAAATCAAACGATATTAGACATAGACTTAAACTCTGATTAAAATTTAGCCAATCCCGCTTGCTCACTTCACTGCGTCGTCAATGATTACCTTTGCAATGCTATATATTTATCAACTTGTTGAAGAACTGGGGCACTCCAAAAATCCTTTGTCAAGTATTAAAATCAACTTTTATGCTTTTAAATATTATTTTTGCTAATTGCTTAGTTATAGTTATCAACAACCAACAACAATCGCTCTATTGTTTTTATAATGACTCGCTTGACATATTTAGTTGATCAAACTACAACCAAAAACCCATAACGACACAGCAAAAAGGTTCGTTGCTTTTAAAGTACTTATTAGTATGATGTACTAATGGCATCATCTTGTATTTTAATTATGATAATCATATTTAGCTTATTGAAAACCTTTTTCAGTTTTACCTTGTAAACTATTTAAACTAGTTGAAAAGTATTGTTTTATGTATAAGCTTATTATACACTTCTAAAACAAACCATCCATACCTACTTCAAAGGAGAAGCTTATTACAGAGCATTAAACGCACAAAGTTACCTGCAACTATGTTCTCTTTTGAAATAATTTTCATATCATACTTTATACGCAAATATACAAACTATTAAAATATGCAAATTACAACTAATAGTAATATTGACGTGATGTTGGAATGGAACAATATTGTTTGCCAATTTTCAGGACTTGGCAATAATAATACGCTTCCCTTTTTAAAGATAGTTTGGTTTTTTTAGTTTTTAACATGCGTGCTAATAACTTCTAACTAGGCAGGCATATTACTTGTGAACTGTTTGTTAACGAGAAGTATTCTGATATTTATGACAAGGTTAAAGTTTTATATAAGTATAGGTATATATATATTATGGAAAAAACTTAGAAATGCTTACATGCGTACAAACACATATGATATAAATTTATCCCAACGCGTTTGTTTTCCATTTTTAAGAACCTTAAAGGTAAACATGTGTGTAGTCAAAAAGCTGGAATAACATTATCCCTCTTTATTTTTCCTACTTTCCCCATTCCCACTACCACCACCACCATTACGACTGAACAAACTAGCAAAACTACAAGAGAAAACGTTTTTTTCTTCTTACTCGGCAGTTCTTTTCCCCTTGCTCTCTCTCTCTCTTTCTCTCTGACAAATTCACGGAAGAGGGAAGAACAAGAAGAAACGCACAAAAAATGGAAGGTAAAGAAAAAAGTCCAATTTCTTCCCTGCCTTAACTTTTTAGGTACCTGCTTGTGTGTGTGTGTGTGATGTGTATGAATGTATTTTTACTTGAAAACGAACGTGTCCAAGCGGGCAAGCATAATCCTTTTAGAGGACCTTTACATATGTATGTATAACCAGCCATATATGTATATATATTCCAGATTGCACAAGACGACCTCGTTTTCTCTCTTTTATTCTTTTTCCCCTTTTTATTTCCATTTTCTTTGCTTTAAAAATGTATTCCATTCACGAAAGGAAAGGTAGGTAGGCAGAAGAAGAAAAAAATGTTGCTAAACGAACCGACCTTTATCTGCCAAAAAATCTAAAAAAAGAGAGTAAAAAGTGGAATCTCATCGGACTCCTGAGTTTGTTGTCGCCTTCATCATAACATTGCATCTATTTCCACTCCACAAAGACATGTTTCTTTGTGTAAATATAGGGGTCCTCCTTTTTTCTCCTTTTCCTTTCCTTTTGTACATTTAAAAAAAGCAATGAAAAATCAAAAAAGACACAAAGTTAAGAAGCAACTACTGTGTGTACCCTGTACCGAGTACCACAGGAAATGGGAACGAAACGCACAAATATTTTTACTTTTGTACTTGAGTGATATTTCAAGTGAAATGACATTGAGATGATGAGGTATATTTATAGTATGTATACATTTTATGTAATACATATGTGCGACTAGATTAGATGGGATAGATAAAATGATATTTTACTTTTTCTTCACTAACTTTTCCACTTATTTATCAAAACGTTACGATACAGCTTCCGGTAATAGGTATAAAATATTATGGTGGAACCACTCAAAGTTCAAAGAGAACAAGAAGTAGAAAAAGGTCATACATATTTTGGACCCATTTTTCTTTGAACTCTTTGACAATGTGACATGCTTTCGATATAGTGAAAAGGTACATGTCTATTTTTTGTATTTTATATGGATAAATAAATGAATACAAACTTAAACTCTTTTAATTACAAAACAGTCATTATTACCTATCCATGCCTTAGAGATCAGCATACAGAAAATACATATATGCATGCATCAAAACACACCGAGAAAATTATCTCAATTTTAAATACTAGAGACTACCACCGAACCACCTCTTTTACATTTCCCAATCCTCCTTTTCTTCTGCATCAAGCTATCATATTCCCTCAGACTCCCATCCACTTTCTTTCTCTGTGGGAAATTTTCTCTGTGCTTTTCTATTTTACTGGCACCATTCCAACACTGTACTTCAAGCATCAAGCATAGGTTTAATTTGTTAATTTGATTAATTTCCACACACACTAATGTAATTAAGGGGTCCCGTCTCTCTCTCTCTCTCTCCAGCTCCTTGTTACAGTGTAACGGTAACAAGTCTTGATAACTCTTGCTTTTCCCTTTCTCTCTCTCTGTCTGGTTATTTCGTTAATTATCAATTAACACACAGTATCACAAGTGCGCATGTATCTATCTGTCGACAATATATACACTCATAGGAGAAAACCACTCCACTAAACTCACTCTGAAAACAAGTTGATCATTTGGTCATTCAAACTGGATAATGCTATCTGCATAAAATTATTATTATGTATACCAACTACCAACCCAACCAATTCAGTTTTCCTTTTCCCTTATGCCTTTACATTTTATATTGGTATAGGTATATAATGTGAAAAGTACCCGTAGCTACTTTCCCCATCATCATCATCAAAGTTACCACCAGGATAACAGACAACAGAGAAGATCATCAAGCATTTTATTTTTTTGTACTTGTTACTTTTCCCTGAGCAGATGCACAAGGCGAAGTGTATAATGTAGAGTTGGTGTGTGTGTTGAAATGTAAAAGATTGAGAGCAGAACAGAGTGTGGTGCCTGTTCCTATTATACAAGCCCATTATTCATACACAAGTGAGCAAAATAGGCCATTGGGAGTTATGAAACATGCTATTCCTCAGCTTAGCGCTTTTCTCTTTAGTCCTTACCCGTGGCCTGATCTGGTGGCCACACACAAGTAGACAACAACAAGACAAGATAATAGGTTTAAATGCATGCATGCATTGTTGCAGCAGCAAACATTTTCTACAGTGTTTTTACTTTCTCAAATGAGCATGTTTAATCCCAGTACCATTTGTGAAACTACTTATTTTTCATATAGAGACATAATCATCCTTGTCTAGTTCAGTGAGGGTAATAATAAAACGCATTTTGTGGAAATGTGCAGAGTCCATCTATTCAAACGAAATATGACGAGAAAACTTATAATCCTGTATCTCTATGCATTTATGTTGTTGAAAGCTTTATACTATATTGATATACATTATATGTTAAGACTAAACATGATAAGTAACTTCTTGGAATGCATTAACTGAGAAGGCTTATGCCATAGGTTATGTCGATGTATCTTTTCCCCTTTCTTCGTTTGTCTGTAGGATTTATGGATCCTTTCCATTGCGGATCATTAATATTTTTGGTCAAAGTAAACTGCAACAAAGACATAAACAGAACGAAGCTCTGTTTTGGAAATGATTTTAATAATAAGCCTTGAAAAGTAGCTTATTATGAATTCCAAGATATGTGCATGATTATTGATTTTGAAAGAAGAAAGAAGTTGAACTTTGAAATGATGGCGATGAAGATAAAGATATGGGAATATTTTGATAGTGAAGTTTTGTGGTGTGGATGTTGGTAGAGCTAGTGGTATATTTACACGAGAGGGTAATGTCCTCTTTTATTTTATGTTTATGTTAGTCCTGTGAATGTGAATTATCATGTTACAAGGTAAGCTTGGCTAATGAAGTAATGAGCAAGACGATGCGATGATGACATTAGTGGTGATGGGGATGAAATGGTATTTTGTGAAGCTGAAGTCTAGATGGTATGCCTATATGAAAAGATGAAGATAATTAACTTGCATACTTATCGACACAATATTTAACAAAATTATTCTTAATTTTGAATGAAGCTCAATAGCTTAGTTATTTAAGACATAGCCAGCGATATATCCGAAATTCATCAAGTAACTTTAAAATATTGAAAGTGATGTCAAATAAGAAATTAGGACTGTTCATCAAGTAACTATTTTTTAGATGCAACTTTAACTTTACAGTGTTTAGTTTATTTGTTTAAGACATAGTCAGCGATATATCCGAAATTAATCGAGTAACTTTAAAATAATAAAAGTGATGTCAAATAAGAAATTAGGTTCATCAAGTAACTATTTTTTAAATGCAACTTTAACTTTACAGTGTTTAGTTTATTTGTTTAAGACATAGTCAGCGATATATCCGAAATTCATCGAGTAACTTTAAAATAATAAAAGTGATGTCAGAAAAGAAATTATGGCTGTGAATAGACCTACCCAGTAACTGGCTTTTATAAGAAATAAATTCACTTCTACAAACCACATGTAAATATTTAAAAATTACAGGAAAGTAGAAAAATATTCCAGGAATTGAAGCGATGCGAGAATTTGAATTATATTTATCTATTGTTTTCTAGACACAACAAGCAACTGTAATTTAACTGCCAATTGTTTGAACAAAACAATAGCTAATAAATCCTGCATGTAATAACATGGCAAAAGGCAAAGTAGGCAAAATGATTTGCTCGAGTGCCAAGGTAAATTGAAGAGCAATCAAGGTAATTTAAAAAAATATGTTTTCTACGCGATTTTTGTAGATCAAGGTGACATCCTGACTAGTACCTTTGACATAACAAAAGTTACAACCATGGTAACGTGCGACCAGATTTATATAGTTACGTTAGTTCAATTGTACCTTCAGACTATAACGTGCAACACGTACCACGTACTCAAGCTTGTAGACAAAAATTAAAACTTCGAATACTTAATGATCAATCTTAGAAAACCTAAAATCCGTAGATATAAATGACTTCATAGCTAATAGGTAAATACCAGGTCTAATAAGTTTGAAATTTAAAAAGCTATGCTATTTTCACAGCTATTTCTTTCTCATAAAAATAGTGAACTATACAATCCGAATGCACAGCTTTGTAATTCCTACAATACTTATCATGACTTTTTAACGTAAAATTTACACTGGTGACCCAGCGTGACCATGAGGTTCGATCTTGGAGATAGAAAATCACTTAGCATGTGACTCTTGGTCATTGGGTACTTTCCTGCCAAATTTAGTTTAGATCGATAAATTTAAAACGTCAATACTATGTTTTTAATGTACAAACTCTCTCCCCATTTTCTGACCGTGGGGATAACTTTGATCTAAAGTGACACATGGTTCCTAGTTCCTGATCTACTCAAAGAGAGCTTGCAAATTAGCTGTTACAATGATCACACCAAGTGAAAATCTTCGACTTTGACTAAGTCTGTATAACAATTATCTTCTTGGTCTTGACCGTAGTAATCTACTTGTCTTATTTGAGCGAAATCGATCGACGGACAGGTGGACAAACAGACAAACCCAAATAAAGTCACTACTTGCCTGCGTTTCCCTTTCACTACGTAATAAAGTGCATTCTCATAACACACATTCACTTAACATTTCATACCCATACAAATAGTAGCACTTTAGCCTATTTTTTCTATTCTTTTTTAATCCTACCAAAGAAAAGTAGGTTTCAGAATTCCTTTTTTCCGCTCTATTCTTGATACTTTACAACCACCTAACACCACACACCATCAACGATCAGCACCCAAAACTAAACCTAAAGCTTTCCCAAAAAATAAAACATTCTGCCAGAAACCTGCATGTAAATGAGGGAGGAGGAGGGCAGGGAAGTGAAAGCGATAGAGATTGATTGAAGATTTACAATTGGATTTGCCTAAGCTTATTTTTTTCTCCCTCACACACAAACAAACAAAGTACATTTTTGCATGCATTTTCACTACAAACACTAGCAAACCAAATGTGTATTTATTCACCACCCAAAAAATATATATAGTTCGAGACGAGAATAATATGTGAGGGTGATTGGGAAAAGGCAAAAAAACGGATTTTTAGCCTCATCATCATGGTCACACTGGGAGTGGATGGATCACTCTGAATTTTTCTTCTTAAGTACCTCGTCAACCCATTCTACATACCATCCACACAGTATTCCTCCACCAAAAATAATACAATAATAGAGAGAAAGAAAGCCATATAGTGACAGTTAAAGAGAAACATGTAGGGAGAGAAAAAAACCATGCAGTAAAAGTATTCTAAAAGGCAAAACAACAAGAGTCTTTGAAAAAAGTGTGGTGGCAATCTATGATGCTCTTCTCCCCTTAAATTATTATTGTTTCTAGTATAGTAAATGTTTCAATGTTTTGCCAGGCTTGTGTATATGTGGTATGTAAACTCGTTGATGATCATGATGAAAAAAAGCATGAAAGAAGAGCAAAGCAGCAAAGGTTGCATACTTTGTTAGTATATATTTTTCACAACATTTTACAACATTTCATCTATTTTACTCCTGATATTACCTACGTCCTAATTTAAGTATTATGTAAAGGTGGTGGTGATCATGTCGATACATAGAGATATAGATAGTCTTATAATAATAGTGGTGGTGGTGGTGGTATGGGACTCTCTGATGCTACTTTGTTTAAAGCCTCTTTTCTCCAACAGAATGGTAGATGAAAAGACTACTTTTTCCTCGTCTATTTTATAGTTGGTATTTTGTGATAAGTATAGTGAAAATTTTGCATGTAAAACGGATGTAAAACGTATGATGAAGCTACTTATTACACATGCTTTTTTCCCATAATATGTATAAATGGGAGCAGTGGAACACAAGTGAGTAAAAGCAGCCGTAGAAATGGAGTATAAGTAATATTAGAGTATTGTGTGATGATGCGATGAGATGGTTGTTTGAACTATAAGTAAAGTAGTAATAGTAAACATAGTTGGTATGTGGTGTATAGATAGTAAGCAGTTACATTGATAGGCTTTCTCTCTGTGTTTTATTTTGTATTTTTTTGGTTTTTCTGGGTAAACTAGTCATATAGGTACATTATGTGTGTAGCCTCTTTCTCTGTTAGTTCTATTAGGAGGATGTTTGGAAGAGTAAATTTTGTCAGTTTTCCCTGCTGATGTGTTAGTGTTGCGTTAGTTAGGTTTTTTCTGGGTTTGTTCTGACAGAAAGAGCGAGAGAAAATGTAGTTTGTGTGCTTCAGAGAGATTATGTGAAAAGACTTGAATTCATGGTTGCTACATGACAAGGATTTGCATGTTTGATGCTTTGCAACACAGCCGCAACTTTAATGAGCATATTTATTTAGTTCGACAGCTTGATCATTTTCCTATCCCTTTTTGCCCATTTCACTATGTACAATAGATAGAGAGAGAAAAAAACCGGTGGTAAATAGATGATGAAGGTGATATACTGTATGCAGTTCACACAGTTGAACAACAAAAATGCATTCAATACTTCCCATCCGTATTAAAAAAGGCTGTAAATTTTTCTCTGGTTTGCTGAGTTGAATTGAGTCTTCATTGAATCGTGTGAATGAGAAATAAATGCAAAAAAAGACTGGTGAAATGGATAAAAACTGACGAAATAACATGGTCAGGTAAACATAAAAGGGCTACATTGTGATGATCTTTATAAATAAAATCAATGGTGGGAAATGATGGTGGATTTTTCTAAATCAAATTTATTTAACTGAAATGTTTAAAACATAAAAAAATGCTAAAAAATGATTTGTTAAGTAAACAAGTAACGTTTACAATGACAGGTTATTATAATAGCTATTGTTTTCTGGTAACAATAGTTAATATTTACTTTGTATCTATGCACAATGCACAGTTTTGCAGTTCCTGGAATATTTTTAACATTTACCTAGAAAAGAGGAAATTAGGCAGCAATTTTTTAGTATGAAAGTCAGTTGGCAGAGAGGTTTCACCTCTAGTTTCAGCAAATATCGTTTTTTGATGAATTTCCGTGGGATTTGTATTTGGCAACCGTTGAAATATGTATTTAAAGAATTTAAAAACTTGTGTCTTTGCAAAATAAGTTTCTTGATGAATTTAATCCTGAACCATGTACTTGCCATCGTATGTATTACTACCAAAATATGTATACGTAAATAGTATTTTGATGAAATTACAACAATTGTTTACAATTACAATCGTTCGAAAGTTTCAGAAACAAAATTTAAAAAACACTAAGCCAATATATTATAAAATAAAAATATGACGTAATACACATAAAATCAAATTCAGAAAATGGCCATAAAATATTATTACTTGCACACACTACAGGCATGACAATCAATTTGATCAGAAACCGAATCTTTCTTGGAAAAAAATAATGTTAAATCTTTTTAAACAAGAAAAAATGCTTGTGTAATGATACATAAACCATATAATTAAATCTCAACGCAATATCTAATTCAAGCATCTCTTCCTGTTTTGTTACAGATTCGTTGGTGGAACGGCAACAAACCTGTGGGATCTAACGGTGCAAGTGGTTTTACATCTGTATTTCTCGTATCAGAATCCTTTCAGTGGGATCCTGATGACCCACAAGGTTCTAACAGATCTACTTCAAAAACTTCTGAACTTTCGTCTACAAAGGCCTTATATTCGTCTGGGAAGCTTTCAAAGAATCACACTTCATATGATCGGGGAGTTGGCATTAAAATTTCTAGTTTGAGGGTGATACACACAACACCGCGGGATGCAGGGACGTACACTTGCAGAGCGGAAAGTCGAGCAGGATCCGCAAATACAAATTTCACCCTGATTGTGGTACAAAATAAGGCTGAGCATCTTACAGGTAAGGTTTTCACTGGATTATCAAAAAGAGTCTTAATGTATTACTATTATACAAAGTAGTTGGATCCCATGCCAACAAAATTGTATCCAAATAGTGCAGTCAAAATTTCAACTACACTTTGTTTAAATAACTGTGACATATATTACCTCGTTTCACACCTTTCTACTAAATTTCCACTTACATGGCTAAACATACATTGAAGGCAGCTGTAAACGCTGATATTCCACAAGAGACATAGAAGCTGTATAAGCTTACAAGAAAATGAAGAAAAGGGAAAATAGAATTACAAAAAGGTTTTAGAATTAATAAGCATGTTCTTTCTCACTTTCCTTAATAATTTTTGTGCATGTTAAATATTTAATAACAATAATAACATTGTACAAAGTTTGCACACATATACATTTTACATACAAAAATTGTAGACATAAATATTACGCATTATTTGGCAACTATACATATAATTTTAGCACACTTAACTTCTTGTAAAACTATTGTAGTTTTCACTCTCAGTCTAGTACATACACTTATACTTAAGTACTCCTGCGTAATAATGCACAAAGACATATGAAACATGCTAAAATACATAGCATGCAGTTCTAGAGGACTTACATAAGTGAATAGAAATTTTCATGTATAAAAGTATTACAACAAAACAGTTAGAATTTAATACATGTAAAACTACTACAATAATATATTTCCTTCTTTTTACTACTAAGTATACTTACTTGTTATATGGATATATTTATGTTTATATTATTATTATCACAGTCATTATGCTATTTTACATTTAGTACCTCCATCCTTTTAAACACCCATGAACTTTCTTTTTCCAAGAAGTGTACAAGTAGTTATATGAGTTCTTGTGAAAAATAAGATCAAGCAAGTCAAAGAGTAATAGAAAGAGAGAAAGAGACCATGTGAGAGAGAGGGAGAGAAGGACTTTGACTAATTCCATTAAAATTTATATAGAAAACTGGCACATTGAGGGAATTTCACCTTATGTATATTCTCCTTCTCTCTCTCTTCAGCTTTCAACTGTGAATACTAGAGAGTTACAGAGGAGAACAGATAGAATAACAAGATGTAGTTAAAAGCTACTTTTCTTGTTTCCTTGTTAGCTAGTTTTACAGTTTGTAAAACCTGCACACTGCACAGCTCTCTCTGTGTATATCCAATCCATTCTTAACATTTCGATTGCAAAGGAATTTGCCGACAAAGTATTATAGTAATGTTTGCATGGCTCATAATAACAGCTACTTTTAGAGCTTTTCAAGCGAAAGTTAAGTGAAGAGTAGTGGAATTAGCAACTGTGGAGCTTTGAGAGTGTGGAGGAAACTGCAACAGAGAAAAAAGATGAGAGGGCTATGCATGGAGCAATGGCTAGGAAATTACTGTCTGTGTGGTGATACCTTAATGTAATTTTGTTGTAATTACCTCTCTTATTCTTCTCTCCATCTTCTTTCTTCTTCTCGTTTTATATTTTTAGCTTTACATACTTCCTCTTTCTCCTTTGCGCTATTTGAGCTGGTGGATTGGATTGGATGGCAGTTAGCATGGCATATAATATGACAGTTTTCTTCTGTAAGAAGATTCCACATGATATTCAATTCCTTTCCACTTTACTTTATACACTCGAGACACATATACTTACATGCCTTAATTTATGTATATCTCTAACATATTGTAATAGTACGTGGTTTGCTATGGAATATCGTTTCCCATCTAATCAATTTGTTTTATAGTTATGGTTATTGTAAAAAGGGACTTGCTACATAGTTGAAGTGCAATTACCATAAAAAGAAGAAAAACATTGTTACTATAAATGTTGCTTAAACTAATCTAATCACTGGGATGAATATTAGCTAGGTTTTAATTGGAAATAGGATAGGTATAGAAATTAGAGGTAAAATTTATGATTTTTTGTATTCCAGACTGAATGGTTTGAAAAGAAATTTTTGGTACAACTGGACTGGGTTTTAATTGAATGCATTTTTATAATGGTTATGTTTTTATATCCGGCTAGGCCAGACCAGTGCATCGTCCCAAACTAACCAAGAAGCAACGTTTTAGAGATTTTATTTCGTGAAACCACCCTTCCATGTTTGCATAGTCTACATTAAAGAAGGGCTTGGTTTGAAAAAAATGACTTTTTGCTTTTTGAAAATTTTATGCAAGTCTTGCATAAAAAGTTACATGTCATCTCATGAAAAATGCAGACACCACCACAGTGCACTTAAAGTCAATGTAATAAGCTAGCCAAGTGCAGGGAATTATGGAACACGTTTTGGGTTACCAAAAATGTAGAAAAAATGTAATAATAATAAAAATGACAAATTGGGACATAATCTACTCAAGTAAATATTTAGTAGCTGAAATAAAACACAAGAAGTACACATGCCGAAATTGCACAATTTTTTTTTAAATGATGCCCTGCTCACCTTAAATTATTTAGGAAAGCACATAGTTACCATAACACATCTCTGGGGCATATGTTTGCTCATCAAAGTTGTAAATATGGATATGACCTCGGGGAGCGAACAAATGTCAAATAATTAATTTGATGTGATAAAAAATTCTTTTATGGTACATACTGTCTAACGTAATACATAAGTATTTAGGTATGTTATGAACATAACATAAATGCAAATGCTGGGAATGGAAACGACCTGTAACATTTAAAAAAATGTACGTTAACATAACATGCTATCAAAAATAAATGCCAATTGTATGTTTTTTTCTTAGAAATTTATTTCCGTTCCGCATACTCTGGTAACTATCAACTATACAAAATTCTAACAATGAGTTATTTGGTAACCATAACCACATAATGAAACTTTTGTTTTTAAGTACAAATTCCGTGAAAAGTTTAATCATATATGTTGCCGTAATGATAATTTGTTGAAATGTTGTTTGTCCACAGCCTACCTGCACTAATTATGCAATTCAAATTCAATAACTTGCCGAATTTTTATATTCCGTGTTTTTGGTTATTTTTACTCAATTAATTGTGTGTTCCAAGTGGAATCTTAGATTCTACTATCAAATCTGTGAACAACATTTAAATCAAAGTGGTTATAAGACTACGCATCTATGTGGTCAATCAGTTTACAATAAAGAGCAAAACAGCAGTAAAGAGCAAAATAATAATAATAATAATAATAATTGGCTACTATTGTAGGTATTGTTTTCTGATAACAATTAGTGTCCCAAATAATACAGTTGAACAGCTATGCAATTCCTAGAATATATTAAACATTTATCTAGAAAGGTGTAAAATGGCCAAAAAAATGTTTCTATAAAAGGCAGTTGACGAAGTAGTTTTACCCTCAGTTCGAAATTGTTTCTGGTAGAAAATTAGGTTGAGATGTAATATCGGGAAAATCCTTTAAAGTATATGCTTATTTCCTAGACTTTTATTGTTGTATTTGATATGATTTCATACAGTTAACCAATTACTAGCCATTCTATATAAACATCACCAAGGAAATGTGTTTTAAAACGATATTCAACTTTCTTCAACTGGTCAAGATATGCACTTATATAAATAAAACATAACAGACACTCTATGAAGATGATTGATGAAGAAATACACAAAATCCCAGTTAAGTTTTTCCCATTTTGATATTATTTACATTCACTGCAGTTATGCATGATGAGCCATTAAAGCTATTGATGTTTTCATGCAAAAACAAGCATAAAATTGTGTTTGTAGAATGGACCATGTGTCCCATAGAATTGAATATAAACTTATAATGTAATGGTATTAACACATTAACACAGCCATTTTTTTATTCTCGTAAAGCTGCTGCTGCTACATCCTAATATTCTATTAACGAAAACAGCCAAATACTAGAATCAAGCCATAATTGACTCTAAGCCTTTAATGCCTGTTAATTATTAACAAAAAAACTTTCCGTTTGCCTTTCTTGAAAGAAGAGAAAATTTCTAGTTTCTCGCAATGTAACTAACAAGAATTTAGCTTCTTATACAATCTTTATCAAGGCTGCTACGCTACGCATAAAAAATGCACACTTTTAACGTAGCTTATGGCTGCGCTTTTCCCGAGAACAAATCCGTCGAAAGATTAAAAGTGATAATGAAACTGCAAGCGTTGTTTGTTAAGGCCAAATAATTTATTTTTGCATTGCATAAAAATTACGAATTAAAACTCAATATCGGGTAGAGTGAGTGTTAGCAGACTTACTTATCTTGCTTTGCAGGAATAATCACATATCTACTTAAATCGTCAACAAGATGATGAATTCATGTTTCATGAAATGTCAGTAAATGTATTCAACTCTTCAAAAGCAAAATACAAGCGTAACTCTATCTATTTCCCTAAATGCAGTGCACAAGAATGTTACAAAATGTTACGCACTTTCTAACGTTTCAATCAAACCTAAAACTTTCGCAACATTTTTATTTTCCTAGTCTATTCTACTCTAATATCGTACATTTTAAGCAGAAAATATGTATATATTCCCTTTTATTCCTTCTTCCTTGTCACTCGTTTGCCCTCCAAATCTTACAATAATAGTAATAAGTGGCAGTTTATTTGACACTTTATTTCAATCCTTTTCTCAGTTGTCGTTTCGTACAACCCATTATTGAATGAAGTTATCAAGTATGCACAGCTGCTGCTGCTTCAACACTTACTTTCACCATCACATCATCCTACACTTACGCTTATTGTAATGTGAAGTGTGGATTGGATATGGGGAAAAGTGAACGCTATACACATTCCATAAGTTCCAATCACTTTTTCCCTTCAGTCAGCCAGTCAGTTACACATTTTGTTCTCTTGTTCTCCTGAAACTCTCTCTTTCTTTCTGTTACTTTACTGTTTAACCATTTTCCATAGTAAACTAACAACATATTATCATGCTGCTTTACTATATTACGCCTCATTTTCACACATGCAAACCTGTCTTTCTTCTTTCTGTTTATATTTCATAGTACTTCGTTTTTTTCATTGGAACAATCGTAATATGATATGGGGTACTTTACACGGCTCATTCACACACGAATTACATTAGCACTAATCATAAAAGCAAACCTTCTTCATTTTCTTCCCAATGACTTTTTTATTGATGGAAAAAGAAACATACACGTAAATAGTTTGACTGTATCGTTCTCGTGTGTTAACATAACAGTGTGTTGAAATCGGTAAATGATCAAGAATAGAAAGTCAGCAGGAATGAATATTATCGCTCTCTGTTCGTCCAACATCGGCTTTGAAAAAAAATATATACAAAGGAAAACAAAGTAGTAAGGTTATTTGTTGTTGTTATTTTTTTTGTGCAGGTCGTTTCCTTTTGTTGGGCGCCGTGCTGGCTGCTTTCCTCACGCTGGTCGTGTCGCTATTGCTAGTATGCGTTGTTTTCGGGAGCAATAGTCGGCGTCACTACCAATCCTCCCGTATAACGAATGATGACAAGCTGGAATTGAATCATGTTGGTGGCGAGACACACATCGTGGGCCAAAATGGTGGAGGGAGAGTTCCACTGATGGGAAATTATCACAACTCACACCATCATCGACTCAACAATAATTCGTCCAACCATCACCACGGCGGAGGTGGCAGTGGTATTGCTGTGACCACTAATAGTATATTAAGCAGGAGGGCATTGTCAAATGGGGAGAATCATTGTGGTTCTGGTGGCGGTGGTGGTGCTCACGACAAAGGGAAGGCTTATAAAGCAATACCCACAACGGAACCTGATGACAGCTCCTCTGAGCTAGAGAATAATGGCTCGGATCTCGACGACTGCGGTGAAGTGGACCAAGGCGGCGGAGGCGGCGGCGGTGGTATTGGCATTGGAAGTGGTGGGATTTCCATTTCGACCAAAGCAATTGTCTCCAGCAGTAGTAGTACGGCTAGTACTGGGAGAACATTTGGGGAGACAAGAAATCGTACTAGTAATGGACCACATCGACATCATCAGCAGCATCAACAACAGTTTCCGTTGACGAGAATGCCAGGCGTGGGTGGAGAAACCAAAACTGGTCTAGTTTCACCAGAAACTGGACAACAGCAGCGGATGAGTAGTCCTTCTCACGGAGGATTCTTGCTAACTTCTCCACAGAAACCAGTTAAAAATAATGAATTACATGGTACAAGTGGTTCTTCTTCTGTGTCGACAGTTATTGGTAGTAGTGGACCAAGTGATATCGGTGGGGGTACTAATTCCCGTTGCAACACAAGTGAAATCAGTGCAACTGGCGGTGGCAGTGGTGGTGCTGGTAACAGAGGAGTTGGTGATGGAGTCGTTGGACCATCTGGTTCCTCCACAAATAATCCAACTTCCCAATCCAGTAGCAAGCTGTTCACCACCGACAAATATCCTGACCTGATTGACGAGAAAATGTCACTAGAATCCGATTTCGCAAGTCTTCCCCGACCAAACAAAAACCAGCAGCAGCAGTACCAACATCATCATCAAATGCCCTACAAACATTACATTCATCAGAAACCCCATCATCTTGTTGATAACACGTAAGCAAAGCTTTAATACATGTATTTTTTCTCCTTCTAATATTTATGTCACACATGTTACTATTACACTGCTTTTATGACTGGTAGTAGAAGTTGTTACCGTTAAACTGACCGTCATAAATAGAATACATAAAAGGAACAACATAGCTATAAGGAAGGATTCAATCCCATAAAATTGTACAATAACTTACTAAAAATATCCAACCATTTTCTCACTCTTCTCAAAGCTAAAACCAAAACCAGCACGATATAATAATAAGGTTTCTAATTGCAAATCAAAATTGTTTTTTATTGTACCGAGACAAAAAAAAAGAGTGAAAGCAGTACTCAAACTTTCACAAACACATTTTGGGGGAAAGAGAGATATGATCCATTTATGACTTAAAGTTTTCGTAAACTAAATAGCAAAGGAAAAAAAGGGAAAGGCAGACGAAACAACTAAATCTCGTATGTTTGTGACTTTAACTACAATGGTTTTGCTCTTCATTGTCGTGTCGTCGGTTTGTCTACTTATTATAAGTACTTAAGTAATATATATTACATGTGTGTGTGGGTTGGGAAAAAAATCGCTCGTTTTCTTCTCTCTTTTTTTCTGGAAATACCGCAACACACCATACCATTGTCAAAATCGCTTAATATCACCACCATCATCACCTCCGAAATTGCCTTGTGTACAAAATGTACAACAACAAGAATGGCTTTTTTCGGTGAAGCCATTACCACGTTATTTTTTTCTCTCTTCTTCCTAAAAATAAAGTTACACTGTCACCGCCATGCAAGATGTGAGAGAGAGAGAACCATATAAAATCATCATCACATCATACACGATAAAATGTGTAAAACAGAAGCCATCATTTCCCTTTCTCTTTAAGCCTAAAAAGGAAAAAAAGGCTGTTTTTATACAAGTTGTACAATGTGTGGTGGTAGTACTTTTATAATGGAATGTCTTTTAGTGGCGACATTGTAACTGTAAAGTAGACAGAACAAAATACATTTTGATGACTTACACAGTCAATAGAGAAAACAAAAGTAGTGTACTTTTAGTCGGTGAAGGTTAGTGTTTATTTTTACTGTAGATTTTTATGATGTGTATGTTTCCTTGCAAAATAATTGTAGTATTTTTTGGAAATTAGATTTTTTAGTTTTTAAACTAAATTCATATTTATCTCTGCTAAATTCAAAGGTAAATGTACAAATCGTATCTCCTTTAAATACTGCTGTTGCATTTTGTTTGCATTTCTGTAAACATGATAATGTTACATGTTGTACATTTTAAATAGGTGCTTCTCTTATTCTCCGACAGGTGTAGAGAACGACAATGATGTTTTATTTTACTTTCACTTTTTACTACCACCTACCACACGGCAATACCATCAAGCCACAAAACTCCCCTGTTATTTGTGGTTTTTAGTTGTGTGTTTCACATTCACATACAACCCTCCTCTTCTTGTTCTGTTGTGTAACTGTTAGTGTAAAATAAGCATAATATCTACTTTAATACCCATGCTTTGAAACATGTAACGTAACAAAGAATACATATACACGAAACCTTACATAACCATTTAATAACAGGAGGAAGAAGAGGAAAGGGAGCACTCCTCCGGGAGCAACTAAACGTTTTGCATTACGTGTCAAATAAAACTTTGTTTTTTCGTTGGTTTTCCCTTTTCATTCCACCAGAAATTCATAATGGACAAGTGAAGTAGTCGAAAAGAAGATAGTAGGGATGGGATATGCATGGTTTTTTTTTATTTGCAAGGTAGTAAGGCCAAAAAATATATCGTGTAACTGGAACTAAGCCTATTTCAGGTCTAACTGTAAAGGTTATTGTTGCATTTCCCTGGTAATAATGTGAGGCTGTTTGGTTTTTTACACACGAGATTTTTATGAAGTTCAATGAAAACACAAAATGATCCTAACTATCATAATATTAGATGACATTGCATTGTGACTGTGTGACAATGCATTTTATGCATAAAAAAAGTAGCGTTGCGTTCCAATGAACCACAACATAAAATGCTATTTTTAACGTACTAAATACAAATAACACTCGTTCGTATTAAACCGTATCACATTTGTTTTCTGTAATATGTAACTACACTACATGTATTTTTTTCTAGTAAAAAAAGAACAATTAACTACCATCATCCGGTTTACTGTGTACATTTACAACCTTAAGTACCTTTATCAACGAAAAAATCGAATTTAGTGAGAGAAACAACAATTCTCCCATTTTTATTTTTTTACCCTTTCATTAAACTTAGGGCAAAGTTTTTATGTTTTTGTAGTATTTGCTATACAAGTCACAGTTTTGTAAATTAGTTTATTTATAACATGCTATATATTAACTAGTTATTTTTTTCTACCGTAATCGCATGCATGTCAAGTCAAGTTTTTCATGAGAAAGTATGAAAATGCAAATAAACGTTTAAAAGCTCTGTGTACACCACCGTCATCATCACAAGTTGCTACTCACGTGTTGCCGCTAGCTTTCTTTTTTTACACAAATAATAATATTGACATAAATACTATTTTATGCTGTTATTAATACACGCAGTAATAACTACGCATATGTATAACTTATCTGGTAAAAAAATCCTACGTTACTTTACGACTTTACGAGAAGAAAGTTTTTGCAAAGAAGAAAGATTTTTTTATGTTCAAGTCATGAGAGTAGGTTAGTTAGTTGGAGAAACACCTACTTTCACTCTGTATGTAAAAATGAATAGCGTTCTTATAAAAAAACAGTAGCACTGAAACCAGCGATCTTGCATTCAAATTTGAAAATTTCTTACACGATAATAATATGCTGGGTTTGCTCACTCGGCGGAAGTTATTGATTATCTTGATACTACATTTTACTAGTACACTGGATGTTTTAGCTTTGTAATATTTACATGCCAGCTTGTCTAATGAGCCATATAATTAATATGAAGTATTTTCGTGAAAAACATGGCCGGGGGAACTAAAAGAAGCTGTGAGGAGTTTCCTCTTGTTTAAAAAATATATATACATACTATGCTTGAAAGATTGAACAAAATAGTAAAGCTGACCGGTATTTTCACAACATTTTTGAATAGAGATTTTTTAGAGAGTAGTTTTTGGGCATTGAATAATATATTCCATTTATAGAAGTGGCATGTATTGATTGAGCACAAGTTTTATACTTTTAACTTGAATGCATAAAATACATTTATATTTATCATGAAATTCTGTTTGTGGTTTTTGTCCTTGCTACAGAGTTCGAGGCTATTTCCATCGGAGAAATAACTCAGACAGTCAATCCCCGCTGTTATCCCGTTCATATGGGAATTCCACTGAAAAGATAACCTCCAGCGGAATCTCCATTTTGAGTAGCAGCAGTACCGAAAGTTCTTATGTGTCCACGTACCAGCCTTCTTCTCATCAGCAGCCATACACTATTGCTCAGGGTCATCATCCTCTTCATCATCAGCAGCAGCAGCAGCAACAACCACATCCTCCACAATATCGAGGAAGTTTTAAGGGTTCCCCGGTAACAATGAACTATCACCAGAAGCAACACCAAAATCCTTTCATGCCCCCCTTATCAATAAACGCGTCTTACAATTATCCCACCCGGCAGCGTCTCAGCATGCCAACATCGCCAGTTCACGACCATTATTTTGCGGATCATGGTGCGCCATCAGTTGGAGCTCTTCGGCATCACAGTGGGAGTCACGACGAAGGACACCACGGTGGTGGTCTTTTAAGCCCGTCAGAGCAAGCTGGAATAGCTTACGTGAGAACAGCCAACTCTGGACCGGTGGGCTCTGCATCCAATGTCAGCTATGATTATCATGCCGCTCAACTCGCAGCGTTTCTGGAGGAGTATCGTCAGCTTCAATTGGAACTAATGAGAATGAGTGCAAGCTTACAGCAGGGTGGGGGTGGGAGTGAAAGTGGAGCAAGATCTGGAGGAGGTCAACAGGCAATTAACTCACCGCCTTCTGACTCGTCAAGTAGCGTGGGAAATTCCAATTCCATTATGAATAATAGGGAATGTATTGGAGGAGGTGGGTTCAAAGGATCACATCATGACATGTCCGCAACAAATGTCAATAATACGAGTGTACTCTTCAAACATCCTCATTCCACACAAGGGACATCTCCAAGGGAACAACATCAGTTGAAAAGCATTCTCAAAAATTCTGGAAATAATAACAACTATGTGGCCTAAATTTACTTCAGAGAAAAAAATTGTAAATGTTCAAAAAATATATAGCGAACGAGCGCACCATTTACTCTTCTTGTGTGTGTGAAATGAATGAAATGGACAAGAATTAAAATCAGTGATTTACTTTTTAAATGTATTAAGAGTATTTAGGTGAACTGTATATATGATGAATGGAGTATATATTTAAAATAAAATGTAATTTCAATATATATTATTAAATATATCGAGATTCATGACAAAGTTGATATGCAATTTCAAACTTTTAAAAAATTTATAAGAGTAAAAATTATGATTGAATTATAATGATATTATGATAAATATATGTGAACATATATATTGTCAATAAAATCGGCCAAATTTTAGAATTGATTAATGTATTTTAAGAAAAATTAAAATTTTCTCACGATTTTATTCATTTACTTTTTCTTTTCATACATTTGTTTTTGCATTGTGCATTGTTCAATAATATTTCTATTTTGGATAGTCAAACCGTTCAAATTATTTTTTCTTAGAACTTACAGCAAGTCAGTAAAACTTCAAAGTTATTCATCTCATAAAATTGGCAAACTGCCAAGAAAAAAGAGGACCTGAATAGATGATTTTCCACTCTCAATTTGATAAAATGACAATCATATTTTTAGCACATCACAATTCCAAATATCATCAATCTTTTTTTCGATTTTTTCGACTAAAAATATTACTTCGTTCTCTATACACCTTAAAAACTGTATAATTTACAGCATGTAATTAAAGAACATTTAAAAATGTACATATATAATATTCTATACAAAACTGACCTGACCGTTTACTTCTTTTTACGCATAACATTTCTTTCGACTTTTTAATGAGTATAAAAGTAAATCATATTTGTTAAAAATATTCTCACCGAAAAAAGATAATGGCCACCGAATTTACAACGTAAAGAAATTTTGATTTTCTCTACAAAAAAATATTTCTTTATATTTAATTCTACACTATTTATTTTATCACTTCACCGTGCATGGTAACAATGTACCATCATTCCAAAAAATATCCAACATTACACGATTCCAATTTAAAACTGAAAACTAGTTTTGTAATTTTCTTTTAAATTTTCATAAAATTGTATCCATCTTTTAAAAATTTATAATCCTGGGAAAAAGTCCAGGTATGTTAGATTATTAAAAATAAAAAGCAGATATCACAGTTGACAATTTTTCTTCATTATCCCAATTAAAAGCAGATAATGTTGTGACTATGCAAAACAAAACTTTTTTCCTAATCTAAGCTCATCATCATGCACTGGCCATATATTTTGTAGTTAACTTAACACATTTTCATAGGAATATTCAAGTTAAAAATGACATAGTATTTTTTTTAATGTGTGTGTTTTAGTTAAATTCACACAAAGAAAAAAAAAGAGTTAAAACTTTTATGACTGACGATATGTTCTGGTAACGTACGTATAATATACAAGATTAGAAAATTACGTTTTTTTGACGAGATTTGCTTAGTTTCGACTAAAAAGTGGTTTGTAAATGGTAACATGGACACATGATAATAGTTAAATTAAAAAATTCCATAATTATTTCACTGATACTCTAGTATTTATGGTATTGCTACGCAGGTAATAAGATTCATGGAGTTCCTCCATTTTCGAACTTCATATCTTTCGTTTATCGCTTTGAAATAGCTGATTGGATTTAAAATTTTGAAAATTCATTTTTCATACTAATCATAAGTAGTTTTTTAAATGCACAATGACTCAGGTCATGATAATCACTACTTGGCATCATCGAACATCAAAGTCTATCTAGTCGATTCCTTTGGTTAATGAGTGTTCCAAAATTATATCGTAGTCATCCAGAGCGAGTAAAACTTGGACCATATCTTGAAGCAAGTCTGGATTGCGAAGGAATGAGTAGTCATCGTACATTTGTCTTGTGATGTCAAGATTGGCCATGATTTGGGGTAGACGAGGTAATAAATGTTCACTGGAATAGAATTTAAAAAATTCATTATATTCTATTTTTTCTATTTTTTCATCGTATGATAAGTTATTTTTTGACATGATATTTGGATCTTCTTCAAGTGCCTTTTTAATAGTTTAGTTTAAAGGTTTGGTTAAAAGCTTTACTTGATTTTAACATTTTTCATAAACTTTTTTGTTAACTTTGGTTCAGTTTTTCATATACTTAAAATTTTCAACAGCGAGTAGATTTGGATTTTCTACAAGAAACTGTTATTTCATATCTTTAATACTTTTTATTGCTTCACAATTTAACTATTTAATATAACCAGTCTGTAATTTCTGAGGACAATCATATCGAGCCCAATTAGAAAACTTTATTTAACTTTAAAAATGTTGACTGAGTAAAACCTTCGCAGGCAACTCGCTTTTATACTATTTTTTGAAATATTTGTTTTTTTTCTAAAAACTTATCAAAAAAAATATTTCCTGGAAAGCTATTGTTCTTAATTTGCATTGTACTGTTGTTATTCGAAAACAATAGCCAATAAAAATATGGTGCCAATTTTAGCAGCTTCGGCTGCACAAACCACAGATACAAATTCAAGGTCACTATACTCTATTGTAAATTTAGATACAACTTACCGTGCAGAAAGACAAATAAAAAGTTGAAACTTCCCATCCTTCCCGAGGCTGTTGGCATGAAAATTGATCTTACGAATTAGTTCACAGTACAGACTAACATTGACCACATGCTCACTAGAACCACTACCATCATCATTGACAATAATCAACTCAAAATCTTCGTTTGTCACTTTTCTTCCAAATGCTTCTTGTACTTTGACTGTGAAATTAGCATAAAAATCACACAAATTACTTGCAAACTTTATTGAATAAAAATACAAGGCAATTTTACACATCACCACAATTTCAAAAATAGCTTACCAAAGTAATCCCAGAGATAAATATTTTTCCCGAATAGCCGACTTGATTTAAAACCAAATAGAAACACTTGCTCCAGCGCACTAACAAGACCATTTTCTCCACACAGCAACACCGTCAAACTTCCCCGATCTTTCTCCGTTTGGAAAAAGTATTTCACGATTTTATTGACAGCATCACCTTTAATCAAAATTTATTTGGTTTCATTTTAATTTACTTTTAAATCATAGAAACTAAGCGTTTAACGTGAATATTATTATTAATCAACTTACTTAAAGCTTCTTGAATTTCTGACGTTGTCAGTCGACTTTCATAGGGCTTCCGTGGAACACTTGGACTTCTAGCTCTTGTAGGAGTTCTCAATCGAGGATCCAATGCACATTCATCCCCTTCTCTATATAATTCTCCAACTAACAGCCTTTCCACAGACCCATCGTCGATATCTCTTCCAAGCCATCTACCACATGGAAACCTGAAATATTGAAACATTAATTTTTAACCTATACAAATAATAAACATAGTACTTCGACTAAAATGTAAAATCTTAACACACTTACTTTATACAATGACCAGTAACTTCATTTCTCACTAAAATATAATCTATCATCCACTTTGGACTGACGCCACTGTTGTCATGCCCAATATGCATGTTGGTCACCAAACCAAGATTCTTGTGCTGTAAACAGGAAATATGTTAATTAAATACTAGTCAAAGGAAATAGTTGGGTAATTCATTAGATCAAGGATTATTTCTTTACCTGGAACATAAATTCAAGAGTATTTTTTGGAACAATAAGAGGACCCGTTTCTCCCAGAGTACCCGATACGCTCGCCCATACATTTGCAGTTGTGGTTGAGATATTAAATCGTTTTGAAGGGAAGATAAGCATTCGATAAGGTAACACTACAGAAAAAACATAGCAATGCATATATAAATCCTCGAATTGACAATTTCTTGAAAGGACTAGTGTAGAAATTCTTTTGTATTTTTTACCTATGTTGACATAAGTGTTAGTGAAACAATAATAGTCAGCAGTATTCAAAGTGAGCAAATGATAGAGAAACTGCTCACGCTCCTCTTCTGATCTGAGAAAAGCTGTTCTTTTGTAGAATCCTCTCAGCAGTTCATCATCTGCCAAGAGAGCCTTCAAGTGTCTTGACAACACTTTCTTTTCTAATGAAAGACGAATCCATGCTCTCGCATAACCAATCTCTGATTTTATTTCACTTATTCCTTGAATATTCCTACACGAAAAAAAAAACATATCCACACGTTTAGCAAGACGTTTTTCATAAAAAAAGTAGACTTGACACGCTTGTTTCAAGTTTTAGGCTTTGAGCATAAATACGAAAAGCTCTTGAAATAGAAAATTGTCATGAACTTTTTTTAAAATCATGAACAAACCTCATATCAAAAGCGATCGACACTGGAAGAGGTTTTAGCACAGGAAGCTCCAAAGGTCTCGGTTTAGTTTCTCTTTTTTCTGGTGATCGTCTCGGATCTCGTTGACGTCCCGGCGTAGCAACATTTATATTTAGCTCTGACGCCATTGCTGAGAGGTCTGAAGTGGAAAATTGAATAAATCATATTTTAGAAGAAATGCGAATGCTCATTATTTTTAAGCACATTTTAAAGATACAAAAATAAATCAATCATTATGTTCTACAAAATAAAGCAGAGAAAATTATACAAAAAGAAAACGATGATACCTGCAATTTGCAAAATTTCGTAAAAAAGCAAGTCAACCAAATCATTATAAACTCATCATCAACATGCATACATGATGCAAACTTTTTTTGTTCAACCTTAAATTAAAAAGCATTAAATATGAAAGGAGTGATTAAATATGGAATGAATACACCTTAACTATTTTTGTGTTAGAATATTAACGATGCACCAAAAATCATACAAAACATGCCTTATTTGTGCAATATGTACAGCTATTATTGTGTTATAAATTTCAAATTTCATGTATTATATCCCGAATGAGAAATAGAGTTTCTACTTCATGTAAGATTTGTCTGATCGAATCCAGAGTAGAATTGAGAGTCAGTTATGCGAAAAACAGCACGCTTATAGGAAAAACAGGTCATATGTCATTCAGCTTTGAAGGAACTTACAAACGATATTTTTAAAAGTATTGATAAACCAAAAACAAAAGTCGGTGCGGTGTTTATTGATTTCTCAAAAGCATTTGACTCGATTGACCAATCCTTATTAATACGAAAATTAATGAATGAATACAAACTAGAGCCATGGTATGTAAAGATAATGTTAGCAAATACGAATAATAGAACCTTTCAAGTA
>JAQFXM010002400.1:0-24961 GCA_034693345.1 Entomobrya multifasciata
GGGTATTTTTGTGCAGGTAAAGGTGAAAGGAATGTCGTAGAAAGAGCAGAAAAAATTCGATGCAAGGCCTTAAGCAACGTCGGGCCCGGTTAGTACTTGGATGGGTGACCGCCTGGGAACCCCGGGTGCTGTTGGTATTTCCTTTTGATCCAAATTTTGGTCAATTTTTAAAACAAACTCATAATTTTACGTAAAGTCATTTGATGTAAATATGCACACACGAATTTTTTTTTGTTTCAGCGACCATGGTGAATTGCCTCTTCATTTAATTGTGATGGCCTATTATTTTCATTGTTAAAAATCTATGTGATATTTCGATTCAATAGCATGAAATTGTTTACGAATTGGAACGTAAAAAATGGACAGGCTATTCACATTTATTTCGGCATGGTTGATATTAAGATGGATGCAGTGAATGAACCTAAAGAATATAATTTGATTCTTATAAAAAGCTATTGTACTGAGAAGTTGTACTGTGCTATGCTCAAATAACTTTCGGAATTCGCATTCAAAAACATATTCACATTTAGTCGTTTATTTTTATAGTTATTTTTTATTATAATATATATATTTATGTATAATAGTAAACTTTTTATATTTTTATAGATATTTATTTGTAATATATTATGATACTTTATCAAGTAATTCAAACGCTTAAAACATATATTATATCACTAGACTGGCTCGCACAGCATAATTATACAAAAACGAAAAAATTTCATGGCTTTATATTTATTTATTTATTTGAATCATAGTCATAATTTGGCATATAGTAATCTTTTATACATAATATTAAACATTTAATGTCGTAACAAAACAAACAACTTATTTAGATGCAGTTATTGTTTCATTTCATTCACATTTTTATATAGTTTTTTTTATAAACAATAACAATTCTTAATGTTAACTTAATCTGTAAGAACAGTAAAAATATGTGTACATGGAAATTCCCAGGAACGTAGTAATGTAAATTTAAAAATGTTACTAGTTAACGAGTTTTGTAACGAATGCTTGCAGTACTAATTCATAATTATTTTATTTATGGTGAAGGTGGTGCTGATAAAACGTACGAATTTTTTTTGGAACTTTTAAGCGTACAAAAAAGGATGTGCACTTCCTTGAATTACATTACACACTTATTTAAATTATATTTACAGAATTATTGAAATCAACTGTACACAAAAATCTAAAGTGTTTAGGAGATTCAAGGAAGATGGGAGAGCTTTGTTGTGTATATTGAAATTGAAACTAAAGGAATGAGAAGAATGTGAATGTTATTATAATGGAATGAAACTGAGAGTCAAGAAGATAATTTGTAGAAAAACGCTTTGTTGTTTGATAGAAGGCTTGTGCAAAAGCACAAATTAAAGTATTAATTTCATTTGATATGATTTCCTTTGATTCGTTATGTTTGAAAATAATGCTTGCTACAAGCTTTTGAAATTTAATTGGAAATACTGTCCCTGATTCTATACCTGCCAATCTAACAACATTGCAAAAATGCTCAGACCAAAACCATCTCCAAATTATAAAATAATCAGTCAGAATATTCCATTATCAAGGTGCAAGCTACCCGAAGTGTAATTAATTATTATACGCGGTCACTCGTTCACCATTTTACCAATTTTTGCATCACAACACCCTGTCAGGATAACAATTGGCGTGTGTGTACAAATTAGAATGCAATGTAAAGAAAGTAGAAGTAGAAGTATTCTATAAAAAATCTATTTGCAGATATATTATAACATAGGGAAGTCTTAACTATTTAAAAAATACTTTTCTATAACATATTTGGAAGTAAATTATACAAAGTTTCGAAGCAATGTAAACGAAAAATTCTATTTCTCTATATAATTATATAATAACAAATATATCTTTCTTTATAACAATATTTATACTTTTACATTAATAGGTTCCTTCTGCGTTTACACAGTTTACACGTTTTCGTACACACGACATCGACGGAAAAGAGAAAAACGACGTTCGTTTTCGTTACATGAAATTCATTCATTCATTATCAGTGCCAATCGGCTTCATCATGGAAAGCCAGTTGGATACTTTGGTACTAGATTATCGTTCATGATAAATGTGTAATAATAACAAGTGATTATTTTTTGTTATTCATTATACTCAATAATCTACCTACCTTTGTGGCGAACGTCGAATACGGTTTATAAAATCATATCATGGTTCTTTATCAAGTAAGATCGATTGTTATCTCGTTCCTCTCTCCTTTGTTGTATGTAGGTTTCTACATCTACATTTCTGTACACGGTTAGCTTATATAATGTAATACGATGAAGTTTTTATGTACATTTATCGATGGTTTTCTTTCGACAGTAAGTAACTAGTTAAATGGGAATAAACTTATATAATATAGCTCTCTATGAAATAGTTTCAGTTCGGGATCATCTGATCATTGATTTGATCCGTTGCTGTTTAACTATTTTAGAGTGTGAACCGTGAACCAGCTAGAAACTGTTTTTATACTTAAAAAACAACATCTACATATTTTTATGTAGCTGCCCTTTATCAATAACAATTAGCCTTAAAGCTACTTAAGTAGCCAACGTTATGTATATATTTCATCGTACAACTAGAAACAAATTAAGTAATAAACCATACATAAAACACTTATGAAAATACTTGTTACGGTAAATACTACGTTTCGATAAAAATAAATAAACTTTCTCTCACCTACTTTATTGTTTCTGGAGAAAAATTAAGGAACAACAATAGAGAGTTAGTTAAGAGGATACGGTATTTTCCAAAGAAATGCACACATACAAATATGAGAATTACTACTTTGTTACTTCGTGTATTAATAATCTCGATTTGATAAATTATAGCGTACCATTGATAATTCAATAAATAAATAGCAATGAAGTACTTCAGCTACTTTAAACGTGGCTACTATTACGATAATTTCTGCTGTCAATGTAATCTAAACGTTTTAAATTTATCCATCTGTTTAAAATTGTAATTAGTATAGGATATATATTTAAAATATAATATGTGTCTGTGATAGCACCTTCAAAGAATGACATCGGCATTCACAAATCCAACAACAATATATACATAGTTAAGTTACAACAATTGTCTATGTATTACTTCTGCTTCAAACGTTGTAGTACAAACACTTATCGTGTATTATCATAATAACCCTAACGATAATTATTCTCATATTTTCTACAATTGCATTCACACGATTACGAATGTAACTGCGCTCCGTTCTTTTTTTAAATATACAAAGACATCTGGTAAACCTCCAAACAGTTTTTTGATTAGTTACGTGGTAAGTAAATTAAAAATTAACACCGACAATAGTACAACAATAATCACACGATCAGAATATATTAATAATTAATAGCTATATATATAATTTCAGAAGCCGATATTTGTGTTTTACCAGTTGAGTTATTTTTCACTCATAACATAAAGCGGTAACAGAAAATTTTGAACTTCTAAAATAACTTGAAAAACATTAAAAATCAGTTATATTAAAATATTTGTATTCTAAACATGAAGTCAAAGGAACTCATAGGAAACATTTTAAACAGATTAAATCAATTATTACAAGTTCTGTTTTGCTTCTACTTTGCTATTTCAATGTTAACGTTGCATAATGCCATTTTAAATGCTTTTGAATTAAGTTTGTTAATTTTCAGTTTAAAATATTTCATGAAATCAGGATACCAGCTTTCTTCGTAACATGAAAACATTAAAAATACATGCGATAATGAATTATCGGCTTGTTGTCATCAAACGCAGTTTACGTATAATAGTTGCAGGATAAAGTGTCGTTAAAGTACACGTTATACAATGTGATTATTACTCGCAAAAAAGAACATGATAACATGGCACATGTAAAACTGACTACAAAAATGTTTCTGATTTTTTCTTATTACTATCACTCAATACGGATGATTATGCGGACAACGTACAAATATTTATATAAGTACAATAATTGAAAATAGTAGTGTGCATATTCATAATAATCTATAATATAATGCTTCTGTTCAGTTGAACTTTTAGTGCTCTTGTAATAACGATATTTAATACACAATGATAACTCCCAGTTTCGCGTGAAGTAAGAAAAATTACGGAAATATCTACTTTACTGCATATTTACTGCATTCATTTATATTGTGGAAACGATAAGTTTAACTGCATATAAAAATGTGCACTCATAAAAGGAGACTGGGGAGACTGTAGTCTAAAGTGCACATTGTGTTGTAAGTAGATCAAAATCCTACTTGAACATCTACTTCCTCCCAATTATTTTGATTAAACTGTTGCCTTTGTTTGGCTTACGTTTAAAAAGCCGATTGTAATTTGGAGTAGAATACAATTAAAAATTCTTTACTAAGTTGTAAAGCATTTTATGCCGTTTTTTTGTTTGTTTTTTCGATTGTCAATTATGAAAGGTTTCGTTTTTGTTTGACTTTCAGTTTCAATATGACTAATTGTAACAATTTACTGTAGTTATAATAGCTATCACACACGATGACATATTAATTAAATTTGTAACAAGATGCATATTTCATTGGTTTCCCTTTCAACAGGGAACTGAAGTGAAACTACTTATATTTTTAGCGTTTCACAAATGTGAGGACAAAGTGGAAAAATTGAATTTCGAATACTCTAAAGCCGTATGTAAGCAAATAGTGTATATAGAAAGCGCTTTCGAATTGCTTCATTTGTTTTTCGTTTTGATGCGAAATGTTGGCTGGCTATTGAATAGAGAACGCGAAAACGTTTAGTTTTTCATAAACTATTATAATCCTTTTTATGGCAAAACGTAAACATAAGTGACAAGTAATATTAACGCATTAAATGTGTAGTCATACTGCGAGATAATTTTAAACGTATGAGATGGGACGTGATTCAAAAGTATTGGTCGTGGTAATTTGATAATGAATGGAAAGCCTCTTGATTGCGAAGTTGGAAATAGAGTAGATGTCCATAACACTTTGAAGTAGTAGTTTTCATTACGGATTGTTTTACAACTTAGTAATGTGCTTTTTCAATAATCCTGACAGAGCATCAGCAGATAGTTTTCTAGAAGTTAGGGTTGATTGTTGGGAGGGGCCCATAGCTAGAGCGGATAGGGAGATATCAATGGCAGATGCTGCTGCAACAGCAGTGGCCGTATTTCAGGATATTGGCTCTGGAACGATTTCCACGTAGTTCTCGGGAATCAAACCAGTTTTTCCACGGAGACTACCTTCAAGCCAACCAGGTTCACACGAGGGGCGAACTAAAATAATAAAAAAGTAAATTGTTGTAGCTCACAAGTAAATAGTATTGTTCTTGCAACTTACAATTTTATTGGTGCGAATAGAAAAAAAACTAACCATTGATAATTATCTCGTTTGGTTCGAAGGAAAGCTCGCCGTCGTGTTCACCAACACAGGAATACAGAGTTCGGGCGCATTTTCTAAAAACGAAACAATTCGAACAATTATTATTTCATACATGCCTAATTGCAGTTTAATACAATTATCAGCAGATGCTAACTAAGCTACTTACGCAAATTCTTGTTTGCCTAATCCTGCAGTGATTCCAGGTGAGCCAGTGAAACCTTTCACTGCCGCGATTCCTATTTTAAAAACAAGTATTATATTTAGTCGCAAATCTTTAACAATACGACCCTAATAGAAATAATATTTAGCAAGCTTACTAGATCTGTTTGCATAGTCTCGCCCATTGCTTAGATGATGATCAGGAGGAGGTTGATATGGTGGCGGCTGAGGAGGATGTCCAGCAAGTCCAACGGTTACCTGATGGTGTCCGGGCCAGGAGGCTACAGACTCGGAGCTGCTGCTGCTATTTGATGTACCGCGATCTACAGATTGAAGGGAAAATGTAAATAAATAAAGTTATAACAGAAATGTGAAACCGCTAAAGTTAAATGTGGAAACAGATTCGAATTAGAACTATAGAAAGACCAAAAGCAGCACCACAGAGAAGTTTTTTTTCGCGAGGAAAATAAATAGTTGTGTTTTGTTAGTAGTTGGCTTAATACAAAGCATTTGATAGTGAAATGAATGGTAGTGTAGTTAAAAATGATGATTGTAGTGTAAAATTAATGAAGCCTCGCTCAACTGACCATTGCTGTGATTCAAGGAGAGTTGAGAGAAGCTGTTTTCTTTAGTGTCTACAACAATTGTCGTAGGAGTGTGACCAGAAGAAGGATTGACTACACTAGTGCTTCCGCTAGTAGCACCATTACTACCTCCTCTAGCGATAGAATTGGAGTGATTGGAGGGGTGGTGTTGCTGTTGTGATGAGGAGGATCGACTACTACTACCCTCCCTTGTCAAGAGAAGAGAATTACCATCCCTGTCGGGAATGGAGGAGTGCGAGCCTAGACTGTAAGAGAGGTGAGGAGGAAGAGGCTCACCACTGCTTTGGTTTGACGAGCTGGAATGCGAACTGGAATGCAGAGAGTTCACTGTTGCTGTTGAATGGTACATTCCTCCTCCAGTACTTCCACCTCCGCTGCCGCCGCCTCCAACGCCGCCCGAACTGCTAGATGACTGAATGTTATCCCAAGATGTACGCATTGGACCGTCATTGTAAGAGGTTACCACAGCCTGGGAAACAAAAAAGGGTACAACTTGACCTTGAATAACACAATTACATCGGGCATGTAGTTATAAATATTGTCTGATTCATTATGGACTTACGTGTTTTACGGGACTAGTATGCGGACGGTGATTTACATGTACATTGTTGGCATTCAGCATTTGTGGGACTAACTGCTTTGGCAATTCACTTGGTGCGGGTTTGCTGGTAAAGATCTATACAAGGACCAATGCAAAGTTGTTACTAAAATGTCCAATTCAGTAGAAACTGAAAATACGCATGCTTCAATCGCTTTTTATAAGTGAAACAGTTCTTACCAGTTCTACATTTTCGATAAGGATCTCGACGACAACATTGCAAAATTTTATATCCATTATGGCAGCAACAGTTTCTTCCTCTGGTCTCAACAACGTTGGCCCAAAGCACACACCAATGTTGCTCACTGTCATTTTGTTCTTATCCGACTTCGCCGCCACCCTATTAAACAAAGTGGGCGTATGTTAATAAAAATTTCTTCAATAATCACAAAAATTGCAGATTTGATCCTTCATTTTGACAATTTTCTAACCTTTGCAGATGCATAACCAACATTTCTAGAATGCGGAAATTAGCAGGTGGCAATCTATGAACAAGCGTATGCACATCAGAAATCCTTTGTACTCTCGTCTCTTGCTCTGTGAATATCAAGCAGAATTATGGAATTTCAGTCATGAAAATTAGTTACTATTGAACTTCCAGTCACATATAATTTTAAAATAATGCTTACTGGCTGCAGCAATGAATGCTTCATGATACCGGAACGTCATAACAGGTTCTGGTAAGTTGCGAAAATACGTTTTTACTGCGCTTGTAATCGTTTTTGTTTCCCACTCGCAACGATCACTCAATACTAGTTTTTCGATTTTACGGCGATCCAGACCCTGCTGTAACAGTTTCGTAACTTTTGATCCAACACCGACAAGTCTGTAGAGCCCCTGTTCCTCCAAGCTACGTGTTTCCAATTCTGCAATGCACTCTTGAACGAAACTGTAACCGACATCGTCAAGTATGGTTTCTTCAGATTTTGGAACCTTTCCTGGAGGGCCATATGTCTGTAATTGTTAATGCAAAATGGAGTCAATTACTCATTTTTGAATCTAATATTTGACATCTTGACATTTAAAGAGCCGACGAATACTCTTAATGAAATCTTACCGGCTCACGTCCATCCATCGCATCTAACCAAAGTCGCCTGTCTTCCTCGGAAAGAGCCTGGAGTGTGAAAACCACACCTGATTTATTTTCTGCCGTTAGATCAAAGCAGAATCTCTTCTCAATAGAGTCAGACATCCGACGGGTACACGATTTAAGAACAATCTCATCCGTTCCAGTCTAGAAATTCGAAAATCATAATTCAATCAGAATAATTGTACGTTTGTTATTTGACACTCAAGTCCAATAATATTCAATATTTTCCTTACAATTTTCCCGGAGATCTGATTATATGCAATCATAGTAAACTTCCTATTGGCTTTCTCATACATGCAGTAGTGTTTCACCCAACTACTTCCCAATGCCTCTGTTAAAATCATAAAAGTAATATCGTTCAGTATAATATTCATTTAATTCGAAAAAAAAAACTAAATGATAACTTCTTTACTTACTTTTTTCCATAAGGTACAAGTATCCTTGCCTCGCAAAATTTCTATCCAAACCGCCCGGGTCCTTCTAAAATTGTAAAAAGAATTTTAATTTTTTGAACAGTAAACTTTTACTACTAACCTAATTAGTTAGTTATCTTCGATTATCACAAAGGTCATACCGACTTGCGGATCTCCAACATTTTATTCATTAGGGATTTTGTTTGATCCCGAGCAGTCTCAAAATTTTCGCGAGTCTGAAAAAAACATACAACAAATCAACAAGGTGTTATTTTTTAATTTGAAATTTCTAAAGACAAATCAATTATTTTATTTTGCAGGTACTAAATAAGCTGCCAGGTCTTCCTTGCTTATCTCAACTTCAAATTTACTCCAGTTATGAACACCAACTTTGTTCCTAGCTACTACAAACCGTATGATCTTTCCCCAAGGGGACTTTCCAGACTCTTTATTACACCTTAACATGCCTACTTCACTAAAATGATGTTGATTTCAACTATTTTCCTTGACAAGATAGTTCCAATATTCACTATTACTACCTAAATATGCATTTATATAATTCGAAATTTAAAATAGTATCAAATTGTTTATTTTTTTAACTTGGAAAGCTTTCTGAACCAAAGTGCAATATCAAGTTGTCCTCAGCAACTGAGTGAAAATCACTTGATGAGGGGAATTTATAACAAATGCAATTTTATTTCATCCAGCGACTTCGTTGGTGTTGGTATAGCCTCACATGATATAAATCTGCGTATTTTTCATGAACGGTCATAAGAGTCTCTATCTAAATAGTTTTGACAATATGCAAACGGGAATCTGTAGACTTGATTTAGATTGCTTCTCTGGATAGATGAGGAAAGATAACGGTGACAAATGAGAGCGCCTGTACTATACTATATACCAAGCAGTATTTTTAATCCAAGTAAATCTTTACGTTTCGCTCAGTATTTCGTAAGATTGTATTGCATGGAACCAACATAACTTAATCTAAACTCCACCTTATTCCAGAGAAAGCAAGTTAAATTCTACATACAAAATTCTCTTTCTGCTAATATTGCGCATGCCAGAGGTGCGACAAATCCAGCCTACCTTGCCGGCCCTCTTTCTTTTTTATTAATATTTTAAATTGAACACGGAAGAACGGTTTTTCATTGGTAATTAGGACGTCTTAGGATTTCAAAAGAAAAACGTCTGTCAACTCTGATTTTCACAGTATTTTGAACGTTCATCCGGTTATTTTTAAGTTTTGTAGATATATTTCACGTGTATTGTCTTTAACTGCTTCACTATATTAATATCTGCCACAATTTTTTCAAATACTTGCTAGAATCTGATTTAACTTTAATGTATATAAGATATTATCATTCAAAATTGCAGATCAGATAGTTAAAGCATAAAAAGTATAAAGGTTGATCGCATTTTGTGGTTAGAAAACATTGACCCATTCTGGGAAGATAAATAGCAGCCGACTAGGCGACCGACCCCTCACCACAGTTTCAGTGAGAAATTCTTCACCTGGCCTCATAGATACTTTACGTTTAGATCTTAACCTCTTTCATACATTTTTCTCAAATCATCTTCTATTTTTCACCTCACCTCCCAATTACTTTCGCTTTACTGATGCTGTCCATTTTTGCAAAAAAGGTTAAATGAAAGTGACAAAGACACAAAGTACTTACGTTTTGTATTCGCTTTTGAAGATCTGTCATGTACGGTTTGAAATCGGTTGCAACTTCGTGGCCCTGATGATAGAAGGTAAGCCAGCTGTACATAAAACCGAGGAGCTGTTGAACAAAAAACAAGATAAAGACGCAATTAGTACATAAATTGAAATAAATTCATGAAAAAATGGTCTGGAACAATCGTCAATGATTATGATTAGGTATTATGTAAACGAAAAACCAGACAGTCTCATTATTCATACACATTTCGAATAACTCGACACTTTTTATACGCTGTCTTACAAAAGGTGAAAGTCATCTAATGTCAAAAGGGCAAGGACTTTTCAACATAAATGTTCTAAATATTTTAATAATATGATCCTATCCTACGTTTCTTGATTTTTCTAACTTTAAAAGATCATACGATAGAGTTAAACTTAATTGCAGTGATATACCAATACAAAAAAACCTTACTTGCATAACTTGTCTAGTTTATCGTCTCGAAAAAATGTGCTGTAATTTACTATATGTATTTGCAAGACTGTAAAATGAAACGTTATAGACAGTCAAATCCGGAAACGAAGCAATGAAATGATTAATCAGTAAGGGTAATCAAACCATTATAATCATGTAATCAGTATATTCCGCCATGCATACGAAAAACTTTCAAACCTTTCAGATTACCCACTCATCCGTGACGGGTAAAATAAGTTATCTTGGGTGGTGGAACATAATTTGAAAGATGGAACGACAAATTCCTCGACAAAGATAAAAATGAAGATCTATAGATCGTATGATCCTGATTTAAATAATGCACGTTCAATTTACAATTCGTCTGTCTGAATCCTAGACAAAGTTAACATTTCAGACTTTAAAAAAATATATGTGAGAATTCGTAAGGCTTCGTGTTATGACAACTTATGAAAATGACAGACAAGTCTACTTGCCTTGACACAATACACAATAATAATTTCAGAGAAAGCTTACCGTTTCAACAAATTCGTATTTTTTGCACTCTTGTACTTCTTGCAGGAGGAAAACATACTTCAGGCTTGCCTGGCAGAAGTGACGCTGTTCCATCTCGAGGGAGGCATCCGCCTACGAAAAAAAACAGATTAGGGTTAATTAAGCAATATCATGACTGGATCTGTACATAAAATGTGATACCTATTATCATGCAAAATTTCACAAAATTCTTTCAAATAACTTACACACGTAACTGAATCATGTTTAATAGACTTATTTTCATGACTTCAAAGAACAAAAATTCAAACAAATTTTGAAATAAGTATAATTTCCAAGAAGTTAAGGGATTATAAATATCCCTGATTTTACATATAACAATTTTACAATAAACATGAGTATTTCTTTCACAATACACAATTCCCAATATACACAACAGCCACTAACCCAACGAAAAAAACTCAAACAAGATGCATGTGTAATGTCTTTAAGTCCAAATGTCCTAAATTAATGGAATATTTCTCTATATCAAAGCTTTAATTTTAACTGAATTTGATGCACTGGCTTGCGACTAGAATCCCTTCGAATACTCTGAAAAGCACACCGGTAAAAACAAATATTTCTCAAATTTAAGGATTTCAGAGTTTCAGGTTTCAGGATTTTCGTTTTCAGGTGAATCTGTGTGAGTAGTGGACTGTACTACTTTTAGGCCATAAAATCACTGAAAATAAAATGATCTGGTTGTGATTTATCAATCACCTTCTGCCTGAGAGAAGACCATAGTCAAGACTGATTATAAGAATATAAATATTGTCATGTTAAAATACGAACAGTAAGAAATTGGACGATATACATACACAAGCCCATGTCATCTCACCCTATTACGTTATCACCACATTCGTATTTTTTTCACAAGATAGAATATGAATACCTAATATCCTGCTTGTACTGTTGTAGTTTGAGATAACAAATCATTGTTAAAGGCACGTAATCATACTTTTTCATATTAAAATAAAATCGAATCGTATTTAGAAAAGAAATGGAAAGATGAACATTGATTTAATACGTACAGAGTGCAGAGTAGCAAGATTTTTTTTTCATGATTAGCATGAAACAGAAATTTTGTGTACAGCTTCCATGAAATGGAAGTATTATTTTAATTCTAATAAAAGCCAGTGTATTGAATTCATTACTACCCAAAATAGATAAGAAAAACAAAACAAGGGAATGCAACTAAGAAAACGAATTTGAAAGATAATATTTCATTTGTTTATGCAACAAACGAGCAGTAGCTGAAGTTTTTACGAATGACGTCATCAACCAAGATTTTCATAGATTTTTGACATTATATCATGTCGCTGGTCGTCTTCAGAAAAAATTCTATCAGAATAACGCCAGATGAGACTATACGAACAAAAAATGCATTTATCATATCTATTTTCGTTTCTATGAAAATGTTAGTTACATAATCTGACAATGAGAACAACGTAAGTCATATCGTCGTAACAATTAAGTAGCTAAAGTCAAGCTATACCACCAACAGTGTAAAACCTCGCACGAGTTTTGTTGAAATAGCAGAGGTCTGAGTAATACAAATGTAATAACAATAATCATAAAATATAAATGTAATGAAAATGAATGACCGGGAGGAACAGTGAGGAATAATGGAACAACTTATCAGCATAGCTCCAAGTATATAAGTACAACTTTGAGTTACTATCTGTTTTCATACAAAAAAAACTGAAAAACATATTAAATTTCTCGAAATCTGACTAAAAATATCGTTAGTATTATTATTAATGTTACCAAATAAAGTATACAGTTTCACGGTAAAGACTCAAGTGACAACTACGACACGGCATAACGCAACCAAGTTTGACGTAAGGTAACTCAGGGAGGGGTAAATAGTGCTTTTGGTCAATGAGCTCAAACATGCATTACATCATTCGAAGTGACAAGAATATTCTATCATTATATAAATATCTTGTTTACAAAAAAAATTACCTTAACCGTGATCTCATTCCTCTTGGTTTTTTAGTATGCGGGGTAGAACAAGAAGAGAAACAAGAGGTGAAATAAATATTTCTATCTTCTACATTCGTTTCGTTAGGTTTACATCAAGTGATTGACAAAGATGTGGAAAGAACGACGTGTGCATCAATGTTCAAAAACCTCTGGTTGAAGGAAAAACTTTGACCATTCAGGTTCTGCAAGCTCAGTTCACAATTCGAGATGTGAAACAGTTAAATGATTATTTTGCTGACGCAAAAAAATAGTTTCAGTATTTCACAAACAAGCTCTCTTTACGAAATCATCGGAGAAATTCAGCTTTTAAAACACCCCCACCGTCATAATTCACTTTATTCATTTTTAACATTAATTTCATGAAGCACATCCTACATGGAACACTTATTTGATTTGTAGGGTCTACCATTTGGTTGGCTACATTTTTGTGCTACTTTTACGGACACCAGAATGTGATGATACCTGCAGCCCGTGTTTGGCAAAAAAATGTTCTGAACCACCATAATCACTTATCATTGCATATTTGCATGCTTTCCACAACAGTTGATAGTATCGTCAGTTTGGCAATTGTGAACCAGAAATGTCAAGATTTAATTTTGAAAGCCTATTAAAATATCGTAATTTCGTCAAATAAAGCACTCCTATTGTAACTATATGCTTTATTGCAAAAAAAAATTACTTAATTTGATTCACAGTTATAAACACTAAATTTGTCTCAGAAATCGTCTAGTACAACCCATTTGATTTGAATTGAGATCTTCAGACATCAGAATATATTGTTTTTGTAATTATTTTTTGTTTAACTAACGATCGCATATTTAGCAGTCACATTGTATAATTTGTGGAAGATGTTAAAGTAATAATGGCTTGACTTAATTTGTATGCGAGAAGACAAAAGTTTTGAATTTTTTAAACAGTGATGATAATCAGTATTTTATTTAATAAAGATGATTAAATTATTAAATTTTGGTCGAAAACTCAGTCAATTTCTCTGACTTTCTAGTCTAAACGTAATAAAGACTATAAAATACATTACAAATTGGAATTTCACATTACAATGCAAATATGGAAGAAATACCATGGTGATAGAACACAAGAAGCATTCATTGTACATCTGCTAAATATATATTTTATGCTGATAATGCTTTTCTAGTAGTGGCAGTGTGCGTGTTCATGCTCTTGTGTGAAAGTCAACATAAATACCTACATAATAAACGGGTATCCGAGTAAAGCGGATTGATGAAACTATGAAGGGCATCTTCAAGTACTTTCTTGTAATAATAGAGTTACTCGTTGCTCCATATAAAACCAGTGGAACAGAAACATACAATGCTTAAAAATAGCCACATAGCGAGGTATGCATTTGTGCTTTCACCCTTGCTACTTGGAAAGGAAAGTTTATGGCTTAGGTATTAAGTATAAACAAAAATTGTATAGTGTATACAGAATACACACAATTTCCAGCGAAAGTGTATTCTTTTTACGAACCATTCTTCTCACGTGTGTTTTTCATGGCTAACGTAATTTTCCGTCACCACAATTATTTCATCAAATACAATTATCTTAAAGCTTATTATTTTGGCATTACGTGACGAGAAAAAGGACTTACTTAAATGATTTCATATTAGTTATGAAACTTAATAGGAAGAAGGATTTCCGGAAACATATTTATAAATAGATAAACAACATCTATATAATTTCTTTTCACGGCCTCTTAAAAGTCTTTCTATCACAAGTATATAAAGCATCTGGTATGGCATAATATATTTGTACAGATGGTGTGTTATGCTTGCTGGAAAAACAAAATGAAAGGGTACAACTTTTAAGTGTAAGCATAGCCAGTGCGCTACTGTAGGAAAAACCATTTTCTCAAACTTATACTCACACATGTACATATAAACATTTGAATCCCCTTTCTTCGCGTTTACTCAGCTAAGTCAGAGTGAAAAGATGAAAGAACTTCACTAGTTGCTGGTCTCCATGCATGTATTCAAAGTTTTTTTATCCATGACGGGTACATACATAACGTATATTATAAAACAAGTAGATATATATGAGGACTTTTGCACGAATCATGTTGTTTCCCACAAATAATCTTTCTCCGTTCTCTCCCACTCGTTTTTTCCATGCATGGTTTGGCAGGGAAAATTCTGTGATGAATGAACGCACCTACACGCATCATACAGAATTATTGTACTACTCAAATACATACTTCCAAGATCAAGGAAACATTTTCATCACAAAACTAAACTCTAGTTTTCAATATTGTCAGCCTGTTAAATGCTAAATGCATGAATTTATACAGTCTACATGATATTTTACGACATACCTGTCCTATCGTCGGACATCGAAGGGTATGCAATTTCAGGAACCGTATGAACACGTGAGAAGGAAAAACATAATGGGGAAAAATTGTACAACATCCAATCTTATATTATGTTCGTGGTAGTTTTACGTTATTTTCGGTTGACAAAGACGTGGGATAAATACACGAAAAAATATAAGTTATTTTTATCATAAAATTGATTTTTCATGGAATGATCAAAGATCACGTCATTTTTCCGTAATCCTTGCAATAAAAGTTGGACACGAACACACAAGCAAAATCATAACTTCAAAAGATACCTGGAGCATTGTATGACGCAGAAGTTGGAAAACATTTAGTTAGAAAATCAAAAAAATCTTACCTCTTGCAAGATATTGTCTTGCTTCTTCGTTGAAAGATTCAGGTAACGTTCTTGACTTGTACAGAATTTGTGAGTTTGTTTTTCAAACTTCTTTTTACCCTCCTGCAAACAAGAAAATAAAAAAGAGAAAATTGATTTAAAATATGACAACTTTAGAGAAATAAATTGTTTTATGCTTTTCAATTTCGATCAATCATTGCTCATAATGAATTACAAATTATGAAACGTTTATCTTTACCTTAACAACTCCAATTTTCTTCTTGCGGAAATCATCGAGAGGCTTTATGAAGTGGTCGTATGCCTTCTCCAACTATAAGAAAAACAAACATTAGGATATATGGATATTAAATTCATATTTTCTCATTTTAGCTGTACTTGTTCTTTCTCTGCGTTTGATTTTACATTTTTCTCACTAAACACTATCATTATTTATGTGAAATTTATGCACACATATCATAAGAGAAAATTCTGGTAGATGAAGAAACTTGTTTGTTTTTTGTAAGAAGCAGACTACTCTCAGTCACTTAAATCTTGTTGCTAGTTAGTATGATTGATTTTTTTTGTTACTAGAATACAATTTGTAAAGGAAAGCATTTAAAAAATATTACTTCTGCAAACAGTAGCATGAAATTGGTTGCATATATTTTCCGGTAACATAACTGAATTAAGTAAAGATAAAACAATGCTATGCTAATAGAATTTGATTAACTGGTAATTTAATTGTTAATCATCCTGTAAATTTTAAAGCCTGTTGTACTTATTTGTTTGCTTTGTACAACAAATGATTAACACATTGAAGTGAAGGGATTTCTATATACATCAAATAAACCCATTTCTTTAAATGATGAATGTAAAATTGAAACTACAAAAAATCGTGAATAGGTTCTATGGCTCGTGTAAAAACATATTTAACTCGGTATCTTTAAACTGATTTCTACTTTTAACAACAAAAAATTCAATTAGCTCTTCAATTTCCATAGTTCAACGGGCCAAATCTTTTAATTGCAGAACTACGTAGCAAATTGGACACTCAACTGTATAAGGTTAGCAAATATTTTTTTAAAGAGCAAATATTCAACATTAAAATATATGAAGCCATAATTCTTTAACCTTTTTATGCGTTCAAAAGGTTAACTTGGCATACTTTCCAAAACGGCAATTAAATAAAAGCATCTACATAAAAATACGCTGCTTCAACATTTTTTTCTCCATGACACACTTTCCCCAGAAAATAGAGTAATCGTGAGACTTCACAGCTGGAATCTCAACTTTTCAGCTAACATAATCGCTATAGCATATGTACATGTATGCATTTATGTGACGCTGGGGTTTTCAAAATACGAAAATTTATTGGTGTTAAAGTTTACACAGGTTGCATAGCAGGGAATAAAGAGATAATTGCAGAGTGGTTGGTTAGAATAACTAAACAGACAAAAAATCTTATATTCAGGTATGGTATGACGAAGAATGATAAAAAAAGTTGTAAAATCTTTTTACGATTTTATTTGATTTTCTCTTCTGCTAATAATGTCATGACATAATGTTTTCTGTCAGTTTACCAGCGTACTGGTCGTTTTTTTACACAAATACAATTTCCGTATTCCTTTTCTATTTTTTCGCACTAGTGCTACAAGTGAGCCCTACGCCCTACATCCAACATCAATTTTGCATGTACACGCCAAAGTAGATTGAATGAATGAACTCTCGCTTTTGCAATAATAATCACATTTACTTGTTAATTAACAGAAGTGATTTTTCTCGACCCCGAGCGTTTTCAGTGAAAAAAGAAGGTCATATGCGACTAGTAAAATCAATAGTTTACTACGTCGTCAACCAACCAGTTCGGGTAAAAGGAAATCCTCGTTTTTTCATGGGAAATGAATTTAATGATATAGAACGAATGAGCGTCTAGTCTTTTTTACAACAACCAATTTTATTGACACCTGCTTAAATAAGTAATCAGAAGTGGTATGTCTAAATATGTAATTCTTTAATCATTTTTCCGGTTATGGTAATCTAGCATATATATGAGATAAAATTTTCATTGATTTCTACATCTTTACTGCATCTTAATTTGATTGACGTTTATTTAACATTAGCTTTTAACGCAAAACCAGCAATCAGTAAAAAATATGATTTTGTCTTACCATACGATCCCGTTCATCCTCTATAGATGATATCAGGCGGCCAAACTGACGAAGAGAATCCGCAATGACGATTTCATCGTCTGTGCGGTTGCTCCCAATGCACTCGAAGTGGAAATTCTCTAGGGATGCCGCAAGTGCTCGTTGGGCGCGGGATAGAACTGCAAGAAAAGAAAACAATATCGAAATTAAAACCTTAAGTTTATATATTTGTAGTGAACTTTTTTATATTTATTAATTTATAAAGTAAATACTGCCGATTTCTTTTCGTAAATGGGCACGTGGACTTGAAGGACAATTCACAAAGAAACTACAGATACGATTTTATAAACGAGTCATCGGATATGCAAGGTTAAATTTCTAATGAAATGCAGTTTACAAATTATGTGTCCTCATGGAGCTCGCAATTCGCATCAATGAAAATAGTTGTAGCATCTTACACAAGCTTCAAAAACCCTGTATTACATGTTTCCTATTAAGCTCGTTTTCGTTTCTTATAAAATACCAATAATCTGTAGTGAATCCGTAAACTGTAAATTTTTCAATTCCATCGCATACAGTGCATATTGAACAGTTAGAAGAATACGACATGTCGTAAAAATTCGTGATGCTTATGATACTGTTGGTATGAATGACATGGTACCAAGGCAAATTAATTATTTTCCTGTTACAAATTTTCATTTAAGTAAAAGCTTTAATATGAGTCTGTTGTGATTATGATAATGTACTTTTTCGATCCGTCCTTTGCTGCTGTGTTTTATAATTATAATTTCATTTTGATGCATACCGGGCCTGACTGAAATTTTAACCAAAACTCCATTCGTCAAACCAACTGAATGAGATTTTTTGGTTGATAAAATAAATTGACGAGAGAATACGGCTTATCAAGGAAAAAAACCAACGAAAAAGACCACACCGTCGTGATCATATCATGTGCACGTGTAGTAACAGGAAGATAGGCTTAGTCATCATAGTCTAAACAAAAATACAATGAGCCTCGTTGACGAAGACCGGGTCGGTGCGCGGCGGAAAAGCAATGAAATTGCTGAGTGAGAGTTGCAGCATCATCTTCACGTTCATCATCTCCATTAACCGATGAGTAGCTAGCAAAGTCCAATAACAGGAGCAACTTTTTATTTGGGGCTTAGAACATAAAAAAAGGATTTTGTTCGTGAGGGTAATGATAATCATGAAGGCTGCATGGTTGACTGAATGTAATGATCGCATGGATTCCGAGAAACTACTAACAGTTTTAGTGGCGACATAGATCTAAGTACTTGTCGCGAAAGTAATCATAAATAAAACTTTATACTTTAACTCTTTTAACAATTAAAGTTCAGTTCTCTGTGTCATTGTTAAATTTAATTTTTAACTGAATGAAAAGGCTAAGCTAATGACGAGGATGAGTAGAAAATCCTATACTACCGAAAAGGGTTGCAGTCGACTGTCTTTTGTAAATACGAAATGATGTTGGAAAACGGAAAATAATGCTTTATTCATTTAAATGTGCATAGATGATACGTGAAAATAAAACGTAAATCTGTAGGACCAAACCAAAGTTAAATGAAAAGCATTATTTTAACATCTTGTTTGGTGAGGATGAAATTCATGAAATATTTTTTAGCAGCTGGATCGACCATTTATGGCTACTAATAAATATAAACATTAAAAATTAAGCTTTCTATGGATTGACAACGAAAGACAAAACCTTAACAGAGGGTAGAAGTTGTGGTGAAATGCGCATTTCTAAATGTTTTTGCTCATTACTTGCAAAAAACGACATGCTTGACTTTTGGAAATATTATCAATAATGTACCGTTTCATCTCCACGTAAACTCACCAAATAATTTTTTGTAGCTAGCTTAGTACTTTGTGAAGCTAGCCGTCAACATTTCATTAAAATGTGGGTGTGTATTGTGTAGCAAGCAAAAGCACAAAAGTACCCTTATATGGAAAAACGAATGTATTAAATTTGTGATCATTCGAATATTGCAAACGAGTCACTGTTAAACTAATGAAAAACTACTTCCACTACATTACTTTGCTTTATTGATAATACCGACAAATTTTCAAGAACATGAGTTATGACTAAAACTTTATTGTACCAACCGAATAACAAATATTGTTTTCCATATTAAATCTTCGGATGTATGCACTTCAACTTGGGCCAATTTAAGTAATGATACAAAAATTCGCATGTACAATCTGATCTGATCTATACCATCATCAATTTATTCGTAAACCAGCTGCACAAGGTTATAACCTGACAAAAATGATAAGAAATATCAGCCACAAGTGACAACTGCAAAAACTACTCATTAGTGTGAATGAGTGTCAAATATTCAATATATGTACATGACTCAGGGCTCATGTAGTAACCATCACTCCATCACTTAAACCAAACAACATCTTCACACCATATATTATTGTAAGCTGCACAGCAAAAATTAAAAGTCTATAAAAGATGAACCTTATATGAAATTGTTTTATTGACCGAAAGAAAGGACGAATCAATTTTCACATACAACTTAACCTCAGATTTGCAGTAATAAATCCAGTTATAAAGCGTTCTCATAAAAGTTTTACAATAATATGTCGTAGCAAAAGACGTACAACAGAATAAATACCAACAAAAAAAGAGAGAGAATGAAATGGTGAATAGTGATCAATCCTCTTTAATTAAAGGATTACCTTGAAGTTAATCTGCAGAAATGTCCAAGATAGCATGGTTCTTGCTCAGATGTAAATATTTGCACACAATTTTTTTTCAATAAAACAACAACAATTATGATTATATCTCATGAAATGAGAATGACCATTGACCATAGTTGTATGTAGGTATGAATATTCACACCAAAAGGTTGTTATTTTTTATCTTTACACAAGCGCATTGTTTCAGGTTGTAATAACGGTTCATTTGATTTTCGGTGAACAAAAAAAATTAGAAGACGATTAATTCAATTCCCTCTGTTATCATTATCATTAAGAGATTTTCGTTAGCCACGTCTACTCTCTTTTTTTCTGAGACAAGTGCTCACCAACTTTATCAAAAAGTAAAAGACATCTTTCACTCCTATTATCTTTGTTTAGTTATCATTATTTTCCAAAGAAACTAGTCGGTACATGACAATGCTAACTCTCAAACAAAGTAACATGCATAATTCAACGAAAAAAAGGGAAGATCACTACAGTATTTACGTATGAATCACTTAGTTTTCTTCTTATTTTTTACTTAGCTAATCAAGTTCATTTTTTTCATCTAACCGCCCTCATCGTCAAAAGAAAGAAAAATACAAACAAAAAAATTAATTTAGTTTTAAGATGCGTAGCTGTTTTCTTGGTAGTTTGCAATGAGCAAGGGTAATCACAAAAGATTAGGATGGATGGTGATATGGTGAACTGAACATGAAAGACAAGAGCTTCGTCATTTCATGTTTTTCTAACTTTATTATATCATTACGATTATTGGTCATTATCTTTCTTTTTTCATTTAAACATGAAACCAATTTTATTTGCGGCTCTACACGTTTAATGCTCTTTTACGGTTATTTCTAAAGTATTTTATGAGATAAAAATTGAGTAAACAAGATGACATTCATTGCCACAGCGAAGAAGAAACAAGCTGAGTTTTTGATCCAAGTCTTTATCCTACAAACAATTACGCAATCATGTTGCAACGCAAACAGAAATAGTGAGAGAGAGTACGCACTTGTAATCTTCTCTCTTTTTTATCACGATAATGTTTACATTTTTCCGTAATAGCTTATTTGTCAGCCTTACATTTTCTTGTAATCAACTTCTTATTTGGATTTGGATGCTTACTACTTCTTCTTGTTTGTAATGATAATGATCCGATGGTGTGATGTGATCTGTTCTGCCTTCATAAAAGGTAGCGCCTTTTTTTGCCTCAAGTATCAAGTGAAAATGACATGATTTCTAAAAAAAAGTAAGCGAGACATTAAGGATTTCTTTTATAACGCCATTAAAAATACCTATTATCGTTATTCCTTTTTTATTTTAAAGTTACTTGGTAGCATTATTGCTTTTACACGATTGCTCACTGCTCACGTCTTTTACTAACGGCCGTATTTTTAATAAATCCATCGTAAATAGCTACGCGATTTTTTCTCAATTTATTTCGCTTTTGTAGGCCAATTCTAAAAACGCTGCTTTTGAGAATCCGCAAAAAAACTGACCTACATTTAAGCCCAAAGTAATTGATTCATTAATGCTCAAGCAAGCTTGCTCTCTGCTCCATCTTTCTTGTTCAGACAAGTGAGCACACGCAACAATCGACAACTTCAATTTAACAGAGATTGCACACAAAATGAGAATTGCCTACTCATATATAATTGATAACTCCAAATAAAAACGCAATTTACACATTATGTGCTAACTTGAGTCAGAGTTGATGTCCTAAAAGATGATAATAATTATAATACAACATGGAATACAATTATCGTGTTGCTGATGATTGTAATACAGTGACGATGATCAAATACAAGTATTGCGTCGACGAATCGCATCGCGTCGTCATAATCTCAAATTGCAATAGTAGTTATGTTGACGGCATTCTTTTTAGTTTGAATTAGCAGACCTTCTTCACTTCTCTCATCATGATCGTTGTTGTCGTGGCGTGAGACTCGTGAGAGAGAGATCTGCCATGTGAAATTTTCTCAGGCAGGCAGTCAAGGAGCAGAATAAAATAGTTCATTGTTCACTTGCAGTTTACGCAGTACACTCGCACTCATCATCGTACAGTAGTAGCTTATATTCAACAGCTAATGATGGTCTACTTAAGTGTGCTTACTTCCATTTACCTCCGTACATAACTTGATTCACAACGAAAAAATGACACAAAGAATATCTGCCTCAATTTTCAATCTCTTCATTTTAGTAATTGGTGTTAAATTTTCTTCAGACTTTTTCTTGAGCTTGTACCTAATATTCTAAACTATGAACATTTTCGTTTCGTAAGTACTTGTCATTTTTCCCTGTGATGCTTATGATTTTAAATGAAAATGAAATCGGAAGGGTTTATCTATTAATTTTTTTTAAATAAGAAATTATCTTCAGTAGCCATGCAAGTGGGTGGGTGCGGTTTCCTCTGCTGATTTTTCATGTCATTTCTTTTTGTCTTGGTATTTTATATTATTTATCCTATTAGTATTATACTAACCGATATGTACGAATAAAGTAATACACCACACTTCATGTAAAAATACATATTTTTCACCACACTTCCTTTGATTTCAATCATAATCATTAATAACAAATTCCATGCTAAATTGTATTACATGAATGACGGCATCCTACTGAGAATAATAGTTTCTAAGTAATTTAAACTGATAGCACAATTATGAAAAATAACCCTTTTAACGATACTTATCTTGTAATTTTTAGAAGTTATGCCAAATTAAAATAAACGCTTACTATAAATAGAAAGAATAGGTCAGGATGTTATTAAAAACAAGGTATAGATAGAAGAAGACGGTGTCGAACGACAAAAGAGTAAAAGGAAAAAACAGTTGAATAAATTCAACCGACAGTAAATAAATCTTTATAATTATTGCATGGCAAATCAAATGCTTATCGTTAAGGAAAATCAGCAAATTCTAACCTATACCACATAAAAGTATTAATGTGTGAGACGTCGCATCATCTTTTTTGTTATTCTTATCAATTAGAAAACAGTACAACCCCAACTGACTATGGTATTCTTCAATTTCTTCATTCAATAATGCCGGTTTCTGGAAATGTTATGCTGAATGTTGACTGATTAATTTGTGCAGTGCAGCCTCCTTTTTCAAAACATCTTTCCTTCCCGGAAATGAAACAAACATTTTATTCTTCTTACCAGAAATACCAATCCGCCATCATCAACATCATATACAAAGCAACTAAGTAAATATTATTTGACTTTCTCATAAATCCTGTCTGACATTATTTGTATACAAATATTGACGTTCTGTTTTTTTATGCAGCAGTTTAATAACGTAAGGCAGACAAACTACTAGCATCATTTGCCATTCATAAGGATCAACTGATTGAATCCTTTTTACTTCATTCACAAGACGCCAGATTATCTTTTAAAAGTTTTGAAAACTGCTTATTTTCATGCAAAACATACACACATCACTTGATGTAAAAGGCTTTGGGCTTAGTTTCAAAATAAAATTTCGTTACACTGATATTGTACAGTGTTTACTACCCAGTGCATTGTAAAAAATGAGAAAAACCAGATTCCTAAAAGTACCAGCACACCAACATTTTCATTCATGCTACTTTCGGAAGAATGTTGCATTTATTCAGTCTGGTTTATTGAGACAAGTGAAAACACCATTCACCTCTATCAATGGTTTTTTTTCGGTTAAATTTCCATTTTGCCTCATCTTACCTTTTCGAATACTCTCGTCATTAATCATTGCACATTTCCCAATTGAGGAAAGTAAATAAAAACATGATAAATGTTTTTTCAGGAGTCAGGAGTTAATTACTTCGTAGTTCAGAAAACGTCAAGAGTTTGACAGTTTTGACTCTAGGTCAAAGTTTAAGTAAACAACAATTACTTTTCGAAATTGTACCTGGTTTCTTCCACTTTCTTAGATTTTACAACGTTGCAATTGCAACTCAAATCTTATAACTGCATAACCCACAATGTAATGCACACGGGGCACGAGTACATGCATCTTTTTGCAATTATTACTGTGTCAAGAGAAACACGTAGTAACAATTTGTGTCAAATTAGGTTTGTGCTGTGATCTTTAAATGCGTAAATATTAAGTTATTTTATTTAGTATCCACCCTTTTCCTCTTTTTTATCTTCAGCACTATGTCGGTTTTTTAGTTTGAACAGAAAGTAGAAATACTTCTTTCCTTGCCTTGTCATCATCATCTCACCATCATCAAAACTAATAATAAGTACTAGAATCAGCATCTTTTGGATAAGAGGAGGCAAGCATGCATCCGTCCTCAAAAATAGTGGCAATTATCACAGAACGCACAACAATCAAATGCCATCATCATGCTACAGTTGCTCATATTTGTTGGGTATACGCCCAACGCCAGAAAAAGTTCAAAGTCTCTAGTTTTTTACTTACATGATATAAAGACGTTACAAGAAACTACATCTTAACACTATTATTAACTTGCGACTTTAGCAAGTTATACAGGACATCTTGTCCGTCTGTCTGTCTGTCTGTCCGTCCGTCCGTCCATCTGTCCGTCCGTCCGTCCGTCTGTTCGCACGA
>JAQFXM010002401.1:0-24955 GCA_034693345.1 Entomobrya multifasciata
TATCAGTTTATGCATGTTTGGAACGAATCCGTGACATGAACTGTCCAAGGCATGTCGTGGGTTGGCGTACTTACTGATTTGGCAATCAAGATTAGCACTTAAAAACGAGTAAATAAAGGAGACTGTGGACGTGTCCCGTACGTACCCAGTAAAAACAATTATGTTTCTCTTGTTTTCACTTAAACCAAAACACGTTTTGAAAGTCCCCTTTTTAAGTAAACTTGGGCAATTTTGCATCTTACATTTTTTACTACCAGAGCATACTATGACAATAAATCTAGATAAAATGCACTTACACGACTCTGGTGATTCATTCATTGAACCCTTTTTACTTTTTTAGCTACAAAACCATACAACATTAAAATCCATAAAATATACTACTGACTGTTTGTAGAGTATTGTGTCTTGATAGTTCAAAACAAGGTAACTATGGTTCATTCTCACAATTCGCAAATAATTTATTGTTTCTGTCAAGACTTTTTAAGTGGAATTTGAACATTTGTTACTTGTCTTCTAAAAAGTGTGCCTGCATCACTATACATTCTTGTATTTTAAAAATAAAAAGGGAAATTGGAAAACCCCTTTCTTTCTGAAGTCTCTCTTGGCCTGGTTGGCCTTAAAAGTGTATTTTTGATTACAACAGTCACAATTCATGACTATCGTCTTGGTACAATGTTGCCTTTACTTTAGTATACTATTCTATGTAGAAAGTAAGCGAAGGAGGATTTCGTATTCTGTGCTCACAACTCAACTGACGTCGACAGTAGTAACTGTAAAATGTTGTCGTGTTCCCAAACTACTTCTATGACTGTGTGAACGAGTAGAAAAAGATGCAGTAAAGCACCGTGTAAATTCCCTAGGGAGCTATTTGTTCTTTTTCAAAGTAGAGAAAAAAACCAGAGAAAGAGATGATGTGATATCTTTTCGTAGTGTATCCTGAGGAATGACAGTAAATGAGCTAGTACAAAGGATAAATACATACATAAATGCATCCTGTAGGGGTGGTTAAGCAATACGAACAAATTTAGATGACATTATACTTATCCTCAGTATTTTAGCACTTGTACATTCCTCTGAGAACAGACATCAACCGTGGAAGGAAGATGATCATGATTTTCATGATGATGATGGCGATGAGGCCATTTACTGCAAAAGGTGTGTAGTATGTAGTGTTGTGCTATAAAGGTAAGACTCACATTAGTAGCACATCATTACATGATGACGAAGATAAGGATCATATGATCACGAAAACGACTGGTTCCACCGTTTTCCCTCGGAAGTTGAATGGTAGACTGTAAAGATGATTTCTGCTGGGAAATCTCTGATGTGAAAGTGTAAAAAATCATCCTATAATGGCCACATTCATCGTATCTGCGTAGCATATTGGATCCATAGTCATTAACCACTATGTCTTTCACAATCAAAACAACATTCTTTGAAATATTTAGTTAATTTTTAAACACATATGGCATATTATTCATGCTTCTTTTGCTGTTGATGCGAAATAATGAATAAATGCTAAGGAAAGTAGAGTTCCGATTTTTGATGCATGGAAAAAGCAGCACAAACCTAAAAAACGATGTAAGCGACTTTTCTGTCGATCTTATTATTTTATTCTTTCAAGCGTTCAAGCTATTTTTAAAGCTTTTTTGATCTGTTTATATCACACGGTTGCTTCCAACATTTAGTAGGTATTCAATTCACACAGACTGAAAGTGCATTCTTTATTTCAAAACTTATAAAACTAGCTCTGCAGTTCTTTGGCTGGTGATGTTTTGGAATATTTTCTAAATGGCTGCCCTAAATGACCAAGGGATTTACCATTTTAGCTGCCAATATGCAAATGTAGCCATTCCACTGCGCATCTTCCCTTCACTATTACACTAAGCCGCAAAAAAAGGAGAAACATTAGAAACAGCGTGATATCAAAAATTTGAAAGGCAGGGAATGTAACATGGACAGTATCAAAGCGGCCATGTTTTTGAAATTGTTTCAATTCTAAATTAGTTTGTTTCTATGAATTCAAACGAGCTTAAATTAAAATGCTTTGATTGGAATGATTAAGTTTGTCTGTCCATGCGTTAGTTTTTAGTATAAAAGTTTCATTTCAAAATGATCATAAATGAAACTTAATAATTTTACGTACCATTTAAGTTTGTGTAGAGATCATATGTTAGTAGGGATGGGATACATCTTTTTAATGACATGAGGATAACTCATTTATCCATAAGCATCCTGAAGAAACATGCCTTTTGGTATCCTACAAAATCAAACATTGCAGTGTCTCTATTTTCTCAACAAGCTTTCAATTGTTAGTAACATCCTGTTTTGCTTTTTGTTTTTATGGCTTAAAGTAATAAAATTATGCGGTCAAAGACAAAAGCCCGTTGATACAAACTAGACCATTTTGTCGTCATCCGTACAATCATCAAGACCTTGTGTTTCACAATCGCCAACGTACAATATGTAAGAGTTTCGGGAATAGGCAGGATGTGATGCAAAAGGGATTACAGTCATTGCATGTCATACCAACCCATGAAGCGATTTTTTTTACTGCTGCTCCGATTAAAGCTGTATGTTATACTTTTATACTCACGATCAACGCATCAGTACAAAAAGTATCGTTGTATTTTGTATACCAAAAGGGAAAACCTTTTCAGTTGGGTGGGTACGGAAAGGAGAAAAATGCAGCGAGAGCAGCGCCTGTACATTTAAGCAGTTGTATTGTGAGTAAGCAGTAAGAAGCGCTAGGCGATAGTTAAAACGGAGAACAAATAACTTACAGAATAGAGTGGTAGGACAGGAGCATGTTATAGAATAACTATTTTTGGTGTGTGTGCTTTTAATAGAAAATACATTTTACCATGATATTTTAGTATGATATAAATATAGATCTATATTACTCATTTATAGGAATTATTGCTCAGTTATAATTATATGGCAAATAACATCAAACATATTATAATACACTTGTACCTACTCTCCTTTGGTTGTGATATGTTGGCTGATAACGATGATGAAAAAGAAAAAAATCCACTTTTACGTGATTTTTGAATTACTTGTTTCGTTTTACTTCGCCTTCATCTTCAGCTGACTGGTTTCTTCTTGGGTGGGCATTAGACCGCAAAGAATTTGTTGAGAACGATGGAATTTTGCACGCAAAGCTCTTCTTTCAATTTTTTTCTTTGCATTTTGTGTTCATCATCATTGCCACACACACACACTCAATATTATTCTTACATCCCAAGATACTACAACTAATACAATAATATGCTTTCTCCAAAGTTATTATTGTGTTTATTTTGCTGGTGCATGCAAGGCCAACCAACTTATGGATAGACTAGGCCACAACCACTTACTTTCAGTTAGTTACATGCTTCCATGTCTGTACGCGTCCACGTTCAAGCGACTTATTTATTTACCATGTCCAGTTGAGTCAGAGAATCCATAATGTTGAGTACATTGTATCTTGATCACTGTCATCATCATCAACATCATGGGTATTTTCTCACATGATGTGATGTCGAAAAGAAATGAGTTGGCGTTATAGACTGGGGCATTGTACAACGTAACTGATTATTTTTTGTGTGTGCTTAAATATACCTCTACTATTGTCCCTAAACAACCACTTATACAACTGTTATTTGTTGTTACTCTTCGTGTATCTCTCTTGCTCCGCTGCTATTAACCAGCCTTTGAGCCGGGAAAAGTAAAGGATGCTAAGTACACACAGACTACTATACATCACATCAAATAACTAACATGCTTTCTTTCCACCACTTTTCCTGCTTTGTGGTGGCCGCTAATGATGATGTTCCGTTCTTTTCTTTCACTTCTTCTTCTGTTGCCTTGCCTTTCCTTCTCGAAAAAATAAGATTCTTCTTTCCCCCGCTTTTTTCACTTGTTTTTTCTCATAGTCAAGTCATCGTCAAGTCAAGTCAGTGCGCTTATGTAAGAAAGGAAAAAAAATCAACCGAAAAATCGAACTTGTAAGTTTCTTTTCATTTTTGTTTCCCCGCCTCTTAGTTTTTTCATTGCCAAACCTAAAGCAAGCATATTACTTACCCTTGTACTGGGAGAGAAGAAACCCATGGGAAGAATTGGAGAAAGTCAATTTTATTTGGTAATAAATTATAGTCACGCGGCAGTGGCAAAGGACAATTTTCTTCAACATTCCATGTTTTGTGTAGCATTTTCAGGGAGTTTGTTAAATAAACTTACCATAAGTATAGTACAGCACAGTCAGCATACAAATCATTCTACACTGTACAAAATACAAAGTGAAAATGGGCTTGTGAGTGTGTGTAAATTTGAGTGTAGGCATAAGCGTGTCTTTTATTTTCTCCGGCAAAGCTGAATGATAAAGATAATTGCGAGAGAAAAAAACTCAAGTTATTCCATGGAAGTGTATTGCAAACGATCACAGAAACTCAAAATGTGGTTTTATGAAACGTATTTCAGTAAGTTTACATGACAGAGAAAACCAGGATATCATCACTAATAGCAATATGAACACAACAACAAACCAGATAATGTATTGTTAGCCTTGTCAAATTATTATGAGTTGTAGCTGTAACCCAGTCGGCTACAGGAATCTTTTTGACAAATAGTAATAATATGAGTTTCCTTTGCTGCTAAGCATGCAAGTCAAACTAATTTGTATTTCATGTTATTTGGTTCAACAAAATGCTGAGAGGTTAATTATTTTACAAAGAAGCATCAATAAATTCCCGACATATTTGTGTATCCATTCGCAATGTAGCGTGCTGAGTTAATTAGAACAAATCAATGTGGAATAATCGTTTCCCCGCAGATAGATGTAAAAATTATTTTACAAGTAGCCTATTATATGCGTATGACTTGACTCTATAATATACTTACTGGTTGTGGAGGATTGCGGCTGTTATGGGTCATGCAAATGGCTCAAAGAAACTTTTTTTATTTGTAACTTGTATAGAAACATAATAAAGTTTTCCTTTCCTTTTTTCTCTCATAAAATTTCTGCAATTTACTCTGTAACCAAAAAAACTAATAACGGAAGTCATAAACGTAGGGAAAAAAGTCATGTGATGGCATGATAGTGGTGATGGGTGTTTGTGTATGTGATGATGATGATGGCAATAATATAAGTGAAAGTACACCGAAAAAAAGAGTTTTACTGAGGCTGAACATCAAACGACCGCATAATAATATATAAAAACGAACAAAATGACAACGTTTTTTTTCTCCTTCAAATTTCTCTCTGACCAAACGCACATGATTTTGGGTAGTGCAGAGAGGAAACAAGACAGTCACACACTTGCAGTCAGTCATCCACGTAAAAAAGTACAATAGAACAACAACAATAACAAAACAACAACTAAAAGAGTCAAACAGAGAAACTTACGACTTGGTGATTGTAAGAGAAGGAAGCAGCATTGGAGTTTGTCATGGAAAAATATATAAAAACAAGGACTAGGGAAGGAAGAGCAGACTAGAGAGGAAAAAAATAACATAAAAGTTGTACATAAAAGATTCTTTGGAAAAAGCACAACGGGGGAAGTAAATAAATATACATACATTTTACTAACTTACATAGGTTCATAAATATTAGTGTATAAAAATGGTAGGGATACAGGTATGATGGTATGTGGCGGCAAGTGTAAAATAGTGAGTGAATAAGTGTATGTCTTTCTGTGACTCTCTTTCACTTACACTCGAGGAATAAAGTTTAGAATAAAATGAACGTTTATCGTTATGTTCTCATTGCATTGATCCCAAGCAGGTCATAAAGCTTTCTGACATGGCCAAGATACTTGAAGTAACTACCTCAGTAATCCATTTGGTTTGTGAACCATGTAAAGTCAACTTTCCACTTGAATGCTTTCTTAAGTACCCGTCTTCCGATTGATGGTTCGTTTAAGAAAAAAAAGAGGAAAGGAAGGAGAGAGCGAGAAAAGCTTAAATGTAGGAGGAGCTGAAAGAATAGAAAATAGAAATAATACACATGCTTAGAAATGCACATGGATATACATACATAGAGCCGTAGACACATTACTAGTAGACGAACTGTATGAATGAGTGTCTGAATAAATAATGTGTGCAATGCTGATCTACTGGTAACAAAAACTATTAAAATGTACGTGGGTGGCAGTGACAGAAGCTTTTCCGAACTAAATTTCCCCTCTCTTTCCCAAAAATATTTTTATTTTCTCTGTCTTCACTTTCTTTGCGCGCCGACACAAGTCGATTGGAATTAATCCTTTCTTCCTCTTTTTACAGATTTACTGCAAGTGGATAAAAGCTTGATCTATTCTCTTGTTTTTTTTAGTTTTCGATCAGTACTACGCATCTTCACCCAGAAAATATTCTAAAAATGAAATACTGTATGCATTTTTGGCGTCACAGACGTCCAAAAATCTCATTACATAACTTACCATAAGTTGATGAAAAAATCTTTTTAAAACAACTTAAAAAATCTTATACAAAAATTGAATAGAAACAATATTATGTAAGTTGAAACTTCTGAGTAACAAAACTCATAAATACCCAATCACACTATCAGAATATCCTTGACTTTTCAACAAAGTTGTTTGCATCATCATCATACAACGTAAAAACTAAAACGTTTAACTATAAAAACGCATAAGTTATTAATTTTCCGTACGAATCCGTCGAACAATATTGATTGCATTTGACCACGCTATCCGTCGAACAGTCAGTAAAGTAATAAAGTTGTACCAATAATGATAACAACAGAAAATAATATGTGAAAGGGCTAAAAGTAGAAAGTGCACTACCACTTTACTAGATTTTTCCTCATAAAATATATGGAAATCGTATGTAGAATACTAGGAAATAATTTAAATTCCGACCGTGGACTACTTGAATGAATGCTGCCACTGCATATTAGGTTGTGCATCCTTAGAATCTCAGCGACAACAGCTAACCAAAAAAAACCAGCTCTTTTATGTCCTACACTAGCAAGTCTCACACTTTTTCAAGTCATTTCAGTGAGCAGGCATGGGTAAAAAGTGTGTGCGGGTTGGAAATTTATTTTCATCGAATTTGAATTTGGTGCACGAGAAATTCCGCCTGTTCGTTCAAGAGAGAGTGAAAGAAGTCTGACCACAAAGTAAGGAAAGTGAAGAAGATAGAAATGATGATAAAGAAGATAATAATATTTTGGCTGTGATCATAATGATTATATAAAGCATTTGAATGGAATAAGAAGTGAATTTTTTATGCTTCTAGAAAAAATTTACAGCAGCGTAGGAATATTTAGACATTTCACTCTCTCTTTCTTTCTACGTTGCGTGTTCTCTCTATAAAGTTTTATTCGAAATTTGGAAGAGAAATCGAGTTTGGCTTTCTTTTCTTTCTTTTTTGTTGTTTCTCAGCAGGGTGCTGTACTTTATAGCTGCTGGTGTGTGTGTACTACTTAATGCTTACACATTTCAACTTTGAACATTTCCGGTAGTAAATGATACTGCTCCCTCCTTCCATCTTTTTTAACACAAATATACATTCTTGTAAGTTTCCTTTCTGCGTCTTCTTCCACTACAAACTCAACTGATTTTGCAGGCTGCTTCTTTTTGCCGCTCTCCCCATTTCCCTGCCACTTTACTGCCACTGGCAATAAAACTCTGTTTGATATTTTATTTTTGGCTGTAGCGGTATACGTTCAGTATGAAAACCAAGAGGATACTTGAGTAGGAGTGATACGATGTCTATCTATTATTTAAATTAAATTGGAATCTTCATTATTTAAAAGTTATGCTAGTTTGTTTCTTTCTTTCCCATTCCTGAGAAAAAAATAAGCGAAATTGTTTCACTTCCTTTAATTTAAATATTTTGTGGAAATTTGAAGAAGAAAAAATCATTTTGTCATTTCAGCGTACTGGCCTATCGTTATCGTTACTTTTTGGCTACAAAGGCAGTCTGTCTACACGCACAGATGCAAAAAAATGATATCCTGTCATGTAGTCCCAGCCAGACGTCACGTCAAACCTTACACTTTATGCTTAAAACTGCCATCTTGTTTTTATTAAACAATATCAATTAGAAGCAACCGTCAACTGGCTCAGACTGATAACAAATAAGTTTTTAAGTAGAGTATTTCATGCTAAAATGAAAAAAGTTGATGATATCAATGATATCCCATACTTAAACAATACCAAAATGTGGCACACATCTCAGCTCAATGTTGGCTTTGTCTATGACACAAATTTTATGCAAATTTTCCAACGAGTCTACTTAAAAATTTCCAGCTCATTTTCTTGGAAAATAGCTTAAACATTGCTGCTGTTGCTTGATGAAGATGAATGAAAAGGCTCAGCCTCTTCTGCTCCACTGATGAGATATAAAAAAGACATAACCATATACCGTGTGGTGTTGATAGTGGTAGTTGATGGTATTGCATTAATGGATTTCATATCATGTATGTATATGAATTTTTTTTCATAAAGTAAAGCTACTCCATCACACCTTTTTCATAATATCTCTGTCTCTTTTTGCGCTTTGCCGCCTTTTCTTTCTACTTTTTTTCCAACACAATCATCATCATACGATACGGTAACAACGGTGATGCAGAAAGATTGAAACGTACGTAACTTGCCTACTTTTCTTCTTAAAAATCCGTCTTGGTTTCTTGCAATGTTCTCTTTACAATTTTATGGGATCTTCTCAGCCTGAAAATATATGTATTGCATTGAAATGAGGGAGTACGACAAATTCCACTACTTCTCAACTGTAGCTTTTCTCTCTTTTTTGAGCACACACACATCAATCTATCCATTCATCCCCATCCACACATCAATGCATTTATAAAATATGAGTTTGAATAATTTAATTTAAATCGGATTACGGAACCAGTCTACCGAATAAATTTCTTCCTTTTGCAAATCCATCATTTGTTATGGATGCAGCATGAGAGATAGGAGAAGATAATGTGTTTTTTGCTTTTGCCTCCATATTCTATGTATGTAGCTTCCACAGTTGCCAGTGAAGAATTCAAAAAATAGGGATGTATAGATAGATTGATAGAATCAAAACAATCTTTTTTTATTCAAATGAATGAATATAGTTGGCTGTAGTAAGGGTGGTGATATTTTATAGAGTGCTCACTTATCACACTCTCTTTTTCCGTGTTTGCCCACATTTTCCTTGTGGTTTGGTTTCAATTGGCAAACCCACTAACCATAGGTTTCTTAAGGAGGTGGCGGTGAGGTTCTAGACTAAAAAAATCTAGAACGGGAACAACTTCACCAAAATAGATACATATATACGCATACACACACATCAGCCATTGAATCTATTAAGAAAGGAGAAAAGCAGTGGTGGTGGGGGCGAGAGCTGACAATACAATTAGGTAAAATAATGAGGTTTCGCTGTTGATAGATGAGAGCTGCTAGATTTCTCGCTGCTGCCAATGCTTCTGGCACTGGCTTTACAACTAATAGACAGGTAAACCTCATTTTATCCTTGACGAATATCTAGAAACCCAAGCGAAAACTAAGAGCATGATTATACATAAAAGCCAGGCAGCACCAGCTTCCCTTCATTAAGTTTTTCTCTCTCTCTATTTAGCCTGTCTGGGTGGGTGAGAGACTCAAACCAATTATCATTATAATGGTATATTATAAAAGCAGTTGATATAGTGTAGCATAGAATTAATAACGATAATAATAACTACATCTCAAATTTGATATCACTATTTACCAATAAAAAGGTTTTGTATATATATTCATTAAATAGCTATACATCGTGTAGAGAGACAGTGTGTAAATAGGTGTGTGTAGGGTGGAGAGCCCTAATTGAAACGATGATGATCCTGATGCTTTACACAAAAGAGCAAAATACAATTACACGCTTGTTTCAGTCCTTTGTTATCATTATTTTTATAATTATCATAGTTTCTTTACTTGTACTACAATATTCAAAAAACAAAACATTACCAATTGCATGCTTTATCGCCAATCTAAAACATTAAAATAGATTTTAACTCTTTTTTTAGGCTGTTGGGTTCACTTGGCGTCCCCTTGGTTGCCATGATTCTCACTGAAAATTTTGAGCTACATATGACCGTTTGGAATTATATGCGTCGTAACGTTGCTGTTGTGACTGCTGGTGGTGCAAAATAAATATTTGGCTAGTACAAGCTAAAGCTTATCACAGATACATTCTTTGCCACACGACATAGAACATAAAAAATTCCCTTGTTTATATTGTTACCCGAGCTGTTTTTTATTTCTACTAAACACACAGGTTGGAATAATGGGCTCGCTTGTCTGCAAAAGAATGCCTTTAGGATAAGATGATAGGATAGATGGATAGAAGGAGCACAGGTGCACAAGGAATTTTCTCTTCGTTTTCCACTTCTTTGCTTGCTTGCGTTTTAGAGAAAAGGGAAAGATCAATTTTTGGTTTACTTAGTTTACTTACTATACTCTTTTCTGTCTTTCTCCCATACTCACAAATAGAAGGGCAATCAATTCTCATTGTCTGTTCGTGACCACAACCTACCACCAATACCATCAGCTCACATAAAGGAAAATCCCTGATCAAACATATGTTAAACTAACATGCATACTCACAGTCAGACAGAGATCACATCAGAAGCATCAGCAGTCCTTGCGTTTCGTGTGCACAAATTTATTGTTTTACACCATTTTGCATGCATTCAAAATTCACATGTTTTTATCACTGGCTACATCCATAAAATACAAAGCTACGGCCAAGCAAGCCTCAAAAAGAAGAGATAAAAAAAGAACTGAAAATGTAGCATGTGATGTGATATGGGAGCTAAGTCATTTGTTGGCTTGGACCTTTACTAGTTTTACCAAAAAAAACTTTATACATATTTATATTACACGTACACGTTTTTCAGATAAAAATAAACCCTTCATTGAATTATACTCTTACTTGTTTCGTGTACACACCATCTCGTATTATTATGAGTCATAATTTATGATACCATATCACTACCACTAAACAAAAAAGCAGTTCAGTCATTTTACGAAAAGTAGCAAAACAAAACTTTTTTAAGACAACAAGTTGAGTTGAACTGAATGATATATTTTTATGATATGATTCTTTTCTCATTTTTCTTCAGTATTCACCTTGCATTTTTCTCTTTAATGGCATCACATTTACACGCATGTTCCATTGAATTCTTCGTGTTTTCTCTTTCGTCTATTTCTTCATCTTGTATGTACTTGTGCTTTGTAAGAAAAACGGGAACACTGTACCATACCATACACCACATCAATGCCCAGTACAATAACGGCTTTCATTCTTCGATTTCTATTTTTTTTCTTTTTAACTTTCTCACTGCATTGTATTATGTATATATAGTGGTTTACGAGAAGGTATGCAAGGTACTAGGGTGCCAGTGGTAATGGTTGTTGTGTCATCCTCTTTTCTTCTCTAGCTTCCCATTCCATTCTCCTTTTCCTTTTGTGTCTCATCCTTTCTATTTCATTTGCACAGTTCCGTTTCTTTCTTTCTGTGTAGTTTCCATCATCATTCCTTACAGTTCCAAAAAAACATGGAAGCAGGACACAGATCATTCTCATTGACACAGCAACTACGTATGACTGACTGACAGAGAGCCAAGAAAAGAGAAAAAAATTCTTTCCGAATTGATTTTTCATTCGTTGTATTCCATCCAAGACGATTGAGTAAAAACCACCGTAATTCCTTTCAATAAGTCGTAAAAGTACTATGTAAACGAGAGTAGGTAAAAATCAAGCATGAAGCCTAAATGACTAAAAGAGAAAAACGAAATGCAATGGATGATGGTATTACCATTATTTTGGTATATAACGCAACCAACAATCTATCCAACAGTATCGAAGTATTTTGCGTGTGTAAAAGTATACTTTGCTCAAAGTAAAAAAATGTTCCTGGATTTTTTTTCTGGAGAAGGTAGAAAATATCCGATTACTTCTTCTTCTTTTTTTGGTTAAAAGCAGCACTTGTGATAAAAAGTAAACCTCATCCCTTTCACCACAGCAGTACCAATGGTCTTGTCTTACAGACTAAGATGCACGCAACGTTAAAGAAAAAAAACTTCAAAGAAAATGCAATATTAAGACACATAGAAAGATAGTTGAATATAAGAGTGAAAGAGAGAGAGAGAGAGATCAGGAAGGAAGCCATATAAAGCTGTATGGATGAATGGTTTGGTTGAGTAGGGTGTGGGTGGTTGCCTTGTTGGGTTTTCACAGCATGTTTGGAATAATAATACCTCAGCCCATATGCGTGTGCTTATACTCATGATATAGTCGATTTTAAAGAGAATTTATTTCCCTCAACAAAATATTCTACCAAAGCGTTGGCTTCAATTCATGGGTTCGTTTTGGAACCATCATCATCGTCCTCACTATACCACTAACACCGCGCATTCAACGTTCATTTTATATTTTGCATGTTACTTACTTTACTTACACAGTTTCGTTGTGTATACATGTGAAAATCACCATTCTACTGTGTGCAAAGTTTGTTGTGTATTCCTGTTACTTGCATTTGTGTTGCTTTTGCAACACTTTATTGCTGTCATTAGAAAAGAACGACGAATTTTGGAAGTTTTAGAGGCTTCCAATAACTGCATTATATTGATCTAGCAGTGAAAAAGGAGAAAATGGGGTTACACATATTCTGTCGCAACTCTCCCATAGACAGTTACACACGTACATTTTCTCTTTATTCTTCTATGATGCTTTTTGTGTAACTCTGTGAGTGAATCCTTTTGTTAGTCTGGAGGGTTCCTTTTTTGCCATTTCCTTACCACTAGTCTTACCCAATATGTGGTGGAGGTGGTGAGAGCAAGGACATTGGAATAGAATGGATGATGGTGGTGGTATTGATAATCATGTCGACAATGATGGTGGCGGTGGTGGCTGAAGGAGGATGACTTTTTCTTCTTCCTCTTTCCAAGTGACGTGCTGTTAACCAAATATCATCCGCTCATATGCTTTAGTTGTAGAGTTTATTTCTTGATCTTTAATAGCTCTTCTTTTTCTTCTCTAGACTTCCACACAGAAACAGAGGAACAGAAAACTTACAAGCACAAAGATTTTCATTATCATTATTACATTTCGATAACTTGGTAGAGAGTCAAATAGCAGCATTAAATTCATTTAAATAGACTATGTGTGAGAGAAAAATCCTTGCGTTTCTGCCATTGAATTATTTTTAAATTTCATTTTTATATGTATTTTAAAAAGTTTTTAAGAGACATTTGACATCATAAAAAATAAAATGTTGCGATTATGATATAAAATGAAAGTTCATATACTTTTACACGAAGGAATGTAGCTCATCGTTTTTTTGCGCCCCGCTCACAAATCAGCGACAAACTTTTAAAAAGTTGAGAAGGTATCGATGATGGTGGTGGTAATGGTATGCAAAGTAGAAATGCATAGAGATAATTTACCTTTTTTCTCACCTTCAAAGATACGATTCGTGTGAGACGAGACGAAAGTGCCAACACTCCATCTTTTTTTTTGAGAAAATGCTTTCAGGCGGAAACAGACAAAAAATCCGCCAAAAAGGCACATTGACTCGTGTGATCTGATCTGATGATGAGGCTACAAAAGGTATAGACTCTAACAAGAAAAAGTCTCGATTCGGCTATTAAAATACTTTTCCTTCAATGCTAATACGTGCCATCACTTTACCTTACATCTTAAAAGGGAAATATCCCAGCTTTCTTCTAAAATATTCCAATGAGCTGTTATGCCGATAATGGAAATTGTTGGGCGTAAAGAAGTTGTAGATGTGTGGGTCATAATAATGATTTTGTATAGTTTACATTGGCTTGCTTGACTTGACTAAACACACACACACACCATCATCACACGTGAAAACATGCAGAGCATTTGATGTGCCTTGTAAACCTTGTGAGGTGATCGTCATTCCAGCAAATTCTAATGCAGGTATTTTGCCTTGCACACAACAGCCGCTGCTAAAGTATGAATACTTGCATAACAACCAATATCAGCTACATACTACATCCATTCAATTGATATGATATAATGTACTCTTGGAAATGTGATTATATCTATACATCTTTCTCTGGAAACGTGACAGTGATACTGCCAGAATATTTATAAGGCTTGTTATACAAATAGTACGAGTGAGTGGAGCAAAACAGGGCGGCAAAGAAGGTGAATGAAAAAGGAGTTTTGTGAGTAGATTGAAATTTACATGGGTTTGTCCTGAATTTAAACTTGTACATTTGCTGTTGTGTATTTGTATACAATTTTTAGGTCAGTCGAGTTGTTTTTAGGAGGAATGTCATATTACTTTCAGATCACAATCTAGTAAGCCACGTAGAGAAAGCGAGACTCGTTCACACTCTGATAGTTACTCGCCAGCAAAGACTACCATGCAAAATGGGAATATCTTATCATTTCCATGTAAACTACGGTGTTCAATGTTGATTTTCTCACACTCTTCTGTATCCGCTTCTCGTTTTTCTGCCGGTTTGTTCTTTATTATGAAATAGATGGATAGAAAGATAGATAAATATATGAGGCCTCACGTTTTACTATCGTATTTTTCTATTCATGATGATAAATATACAAGCAATCTCAGTTGAGCCATCATATCTCCTAAAATGGTAACGAAGAGGAAGAGAGCATTATTTTTTAATACAGAGATTTCCATAGGGAAGCTGAGTTGCAAAATTTGCAGCAGCGCACAATTGTTATGATTATTATGTATTCACTGAGATACCTTGGTACGAACGAATAATCTACTCTACAATCAATCATACACGCACATACATGATCTTTCGTAAATCAAATTTTGCACGCTGCTTCGCTTGCAAACTGTCGTGGAAACGTTTTTTTATTCTTCTTCCGTCTACTTCCAGTTGTTAGCTTGAGGTGTGTATGCCTACTTATATTGCAGCAGCGGCAATGTTTGCTGCATAACAAAAGCAATAGTAATACACGCAGTGATCACATAAAATGTAGCATGTCGTCTATTTCTATTATACAAAGCCTTTGCAATGACGGAGTCAATGTGTGTGTGTTTTTTCCGGTATGCGAGTCATGAGGTGAGAATGCGTTTACAAAGAAGCTGTAAAGGCGAGGAAATAGCTAAAATAGAGAGAATTTCTCTCTATGAAAGCATCGTATTGTGAATAAAATGGTGGCAGTAACAGTAAAACTTGTTTCTGTACTAGCCCTGTTCAATGAACCAATATTGTACACAGACATACACACGCAGAGAAAATAAAAGGAAATCTATACACTCACTCTGATCTGAATCTCCAGCTTGTATTCATATTGAGTTTTTAGTAAAAAGGGAACATCGGAACGTGATTCGCTCTGGTTTGGCTTATGCTTGTAAGAGTTGACAAATTTACCAAGATAAGGTTCCATGATAGCTGATGTATTCCATTGCTTATGTATTTTGAAAGCTGAAATAGCAGCTTATAATGAACAAAGTGTCCGAACACAAAACAAAGTATTGATATATTGAACTCCTGAGTTGCTTCATACCATTAGTTTGATAAATTCAGTTCAAATAACGGGACATAACGGAAAACCATACGTTTTCAATATTTTTTAAAAACTACTTACCAAAACGTTTATCTTGATGTGTCGATTTACTCAAATTTGAAGGAAATATGAGATAATCACATTTCTACGTGCCCTCGTGTCGTAAGTGTGTTTGTATGAGTGAGCGTGCCACATTCATGACATTGCATTGCCGTGCGCTCTCGTCCACACATTGTCATCATCCTCACAACAACCAAAATTACACGACAATGCGAGACCATGAATCCTATTTTTTCTTTCAATAAAAAACCTTCATAGCAGTCTGATACTGTTATTAGTGCTGCAGTGATGCGTAAGTCTGATCAAAAAATCAATTTCACATGAGTGAATTCACTGTGCATAATGAAACAGATGAAGTTTATCACGATAATATAGCAGTGTTGTTTTTGTTATTATTCTTGTTGTTATGGTATAATAAAACTGACTCAGAGTCCCTCACTTTGCCTTTTAGATTTATCCCAAAGGACAAGAAAAGTCAAGCCAAGTCAGAAATAATTAACGATAAATGTTGTAAGCCAAATTGCAGTTGGTTTGCTGTTTTGTTGTCAAAGTACCTGATATGCGGAGAGTCATCAGCACACAAAGCGAACCGGAAAAGTTTACTCCAATAGTGAAAGAGAGTGAAAGAAGGTGCAAACCATTTATATATTTTTAAGCTCATTTACGATAATTCCCTGTATATCATGGACTTTTTAATATGGTATAGTATAGTATCTGTTCGTATAAGAATGTATCCTTAACAGTACCCATGGGGACTCTCTGTTGTATTTTTAAGTTGTGAATTTTCAAAAAAAAACTTTCTCCACCTCCAACATACACTATCAATGCTACCCAAACTGTTGTTAGCTGGTCTGGTCATGGGTTTAAAAATTGAAGAAAAAATAAAACCCAACCTTTTCTCAGTCAACCAGTTTTTTCTCATGTACATTTTGTGTAAAAGTAATAGACTCTCATCTGGTGAAGGAGAAAAGTGGATCAAGAGGAGCCGCCCTAAATCCTTCTCGGTTACCAGAAAAGAGAGAATCAAGGAGAAAAGTATCATCATATTATGCATAAGTGTACATATAATGGCCTGAAAGAGAGAAAAGAGGGAAAGAGAGTGAGTCAGAGTGAAAGGCTTAGAGCAATAGTAATACAGGAATATTTACACGAATTCCTGCTGCTCCTGTTAAATGTCGACCACTTTTCTTTCTACTTTGCATGAATCTGTATCAACTATTAATGTAATAAATATATAACTTAGGTTCCCTATGTGCGTAAGTTTGGTTATTCAAATATAACTTGCATGAAAGGAAAATTATAGGTGCATCCTCCCCCTTCCATGATTACATACATAAAAATTGCATTCATAGTTTTTCTACTAGTATGTACGAAGCGATATGATATGGAATCCTCAACTTGAGCATACACTCAGAAACTCGTTGGAAACTCATTAAAAACTCATTGAAACCGACTGTGACTGCATAGTTTTTTTGCCTTATAAGCCTGTCTATAAGCAGTCAAGAGAGCTGACTACTTCAAAAAATACCAATCCCTTTCGAAATTCTCATTACAATTCTTCACCACTTTTTTATTTATTAGACAAGAATGGTGGCAAAACGTATTGGCAGATTTTTCCCACCAAGTTTTCAATGGATGACTTTTTTCTGTATATTTTTAAGTGATTGTAGACATAGGTGACAGAATGAAAGGATAGCATAATATGCATCATTTTTTGTGTTTATTTGTGCAAATAATAAAATAAGTACACATCATTCAAATAATACTTTAAACTTGTTAGTAAAAGAAAACGAATGATAATATGGAAAGGTTTTATTTCTTTTGAAACCACATTTTACGAATGAATGCCACCACATACGTAAAAAAAATATTTACCGGGAAGCAAACAAATTCATCATCCCTTTCCAGTTTACTTGATGTTCTGCCCAATAAACAGATAGTGATGTATTTTTCTCGTTACACATACAACACAAACAAAAGTTTGCTGCAAAGGGAAATGAAGAGCTAAAGTGAGTAGTGTGAGTAAAGATAGGAGGTGAAGAGAAAAAAGGTGTGTAGATGTAGATAGTGGAAGCAGCAGAAAAAAACGAGACTAAAGTCCCCTGTGTACTAGCAGGAAGTCTGTTTGATTTGATGTGCACATACATAAAAATCTGTACTTTGGGTTTATTTGGAAAACTGTAGTCACATCTACACTTACATAGTATATGTATAAATGCAGCTTATAGACAAAAAAACTGTATAAATACACAATATAGAAGGATGCACACTATTATTTTGCGATTGTTTGCTGTGGTGCTACTATTTCCATTGTTATCTTGATCGTGATCGTCATTGAGAAAAAAACACGTGGTATTCCAGTTAAGCGTTTGTATACGTTCACTGAATTCTTTGCATTTCACTGCATGGAAGAGCTAGGCAATGAGGCGTTTAGTCTGATGATGATGATGATCGTGGTGGTGGTTCTATAGAACGTGATGTAATGCAGCGATAAACAATGCGCGAAGTTACATAGGTATACCTTTTTTGGTATAATAAGTGAACGTAAATAGAAATATTATATATGAATTAAAGTTGGCTATGCATAAAAACAAGCAAACCGTCACATCCACCAATATACAAGGGAATTCGTCTCTAAGTATTCTTCATTCAGTCAACTTGAACGTGTTCACTTCAGTCTTCTCCCCTCCCCATCCCCTCTTTCTCTCACATGCTCAATTTCTCTACAGTAACCCTACTTTCTCTTACTCGAATAAAATAACAACGATACAGAAATCTTTTCATTCAGACCTGATTCAGATTCCCACTTTCACACGAAGTCTCTCACTTGTTCAAGTATCTCTTAATCTATGCCTTCTATTACATATTATTATTTTGGTTATTTAAATATTACCAGTGAACCATATTCTGATTGCATGATATAATTACAAAGTTAATCTCACAAGCTAAATGGCACATAGAAGAAGCACAAAATTACAATATCGCTTAAGTTATGGGCCCAATCTTCATAATCATATACACCACTTTATTTCATGCTTCAAGTAATGATGACAATCAGCAGCACTAAATACGAACTGTGGTAATTTGTCATGATCAACCACCTACACATAATATACATGCAAAATACAAACTTGTTAGAGTGTAGAGACTATAAGAGCATAATTTTAATACTTTACACGGCTTAGTTGATGTCGTAGATATCAAGCCTCACAAACTTCAGTTTTTTATTCACGACGGTTCTATGCCACACCTACAACAACAGCAGCCCATTAGCAAAGTTGCGAGAGAACACAAAATGAATCAAGGACAATTGAGGGAGTGTGGAACGACGACGAGAAGATGATGATAATGATCATGAAAACAAGAACAACAGAACAGCACGATCGTGTGATGATGTGATTGTTTTGAGTTGAGCTGAGTATAATACTAGCAAATTTAATAAAATATATTTACTACTAATGCTGATCAGCGTGAACACCAGGAACAAATACAAAACTTTGTTTATATTTTCAGGCACTTTTTGGAAAAGTTGTGTGTATGCGTCTGGTAAACGAAGTAGAGTCAATACTGTTCGATACTATATGGGTGGCATTTCGTGTTTTGTTTTAAAAAGGGAAGGGGAAATTAAATGATAGTACTTTCATGTTCTTGTCAACATGATAAATTGAATGTTCACTTCCGTTTATTTCGTTGCTTCAGGTGGAGCAGGTTGGTAGTTGGTGGGTTTGTTTGTTTACAAAGGAAAAAAGATCGCATTTTTATGATATCGATGTCATCAGCCAGTTTGTACTAAACATGATCATCCTGCTTGACAGATAACTCGGATGCGATAAGTTTACCCAGGCTTCCTTGTCACTTTCCTGGATAAAACTTTATTTATCCAAGCGTATAGTGATTGGGTTTGACATTTTACTTCATAAAGTGAAATGGAGGTAGAACACAAAATTCAGAAGAAAATTAATGTAGCTGTATGAACTGATATTGAGGATAGAATTCGCAAATATTTAATTGCGTTGAAATGTTTCCGTTCAGTTGCTTTATTCGATAATGCCATTACAACTCTTTAAGCTTTTGCCACCTCGAAACTTTCACTTTACAAATTTCTATTAATGCAGGTACATAATACTCTTTACATAATATGCGACACACAAACATACTAACATATTATTATGTGCAATAAAATAAGTACGGTATTACATATAAGAGAAGATTATCGTTTAAATGGTGCTATATCGTAAGGAAACAACCTTTATGCTTTATTATTTAGTCTTCTCGCAAAATAATAAAATGAACAAGGAGTAAAAACACAGAGCAACATAATAAGAGTACAATAGGGACAGCGAATCCTGAGACCATTTGAAATGACACGTGCAGTCAAAATATCACATGAGACAATTAGTACACAATCTAAAAAACACAAGCAGTGTAAAGAGTTTCATATTGTTCTGTATACTTGTATAAATATATTACAAATAGTAGCAAGATTTAAGCTGTATAGTGAAGCTTGCTCTGACGACGTGCAATGCATGTACAATGTGTTTACAACTCCACACATTATTTTTATGTCTCCTACCACTATGACTACTATGACTGGGCTCGAGTGAGATTACAAGTTTACAAGTCTGTGGAACATTCATGGCAATGGTGAAAGCAGGAGTTTTTTTGGAGTTTTTGAGAGAGGGAAAGTGGTAGACTTTCACATTTCATTACTATGCAATTTGTCGCTTTTGCACGCTACACAACACGCTACAAAATTTATTACTTTCATGGGTCACATTGTACTCATAATATCGCGTCCTTGTAGTAAATACAGATATAGACAAGTAACTTTGCTCTGGCTTGGCTTGGCTACACAGCCACAAGATTTTCTGCGTGGTTGAAAAGGTACAACAATAGAATGCATCGTCTATCGTAGTAAAAAAAGCTACTACAAATACTATTTTGTAACCGTACAAAAAACGACAACTTGCAATTGTGAAATGTTTGGAGTTGAATCAAGTAAAATGATAACAAATTACTTTTATCGGCACTTTCTTCTTTAAACTTTGTGCTTGGGAAAACATAAATAAATAAATAATTAGATGTGCATGTAGCTTTCAATGGAAATTTCTAGAAGAAATAAATATATAATTGGGTTACAATAAAGATCACAATTACGCTTTTATAGTCAAACTTTTGACAAGGGAGATACATAAATTTTCTCTTTTTTATAATATTTAAGTACTTTGCTCGGATAATTTTCCATGGAATTTAAATTGGTTTCTGAATCGTATGAAAATTGGTTTATTATTCTTAAATGGAATAATGTTTATTAGGTATGCATACATACACATTTGCTTTTTATGATAGACATACGTATTACACGCTGACAAAGATTATCAAGCACCACGTGAACATAGCATTGAGTGAGAAATACAAAAGTATTTCTTGGAATATTTGCCTCTAGGGATTTTAGAAATGAGAACAGCAAATAGGAAGAAATTATGGTTTTTATCACATCATCATATCATTACACACCACTTGACTTGGTTGGATAACTGTTTGCTGATATGCTATTATTATGATGATGATTATTATACTATCATCAGAATCATCGTCGTTCTCGTCGTCATAGTCAAAACGTTTCTCTATTTGATTCCACTTTTTATCTGATAGAAATACACATACTAGAAAATATGGAATCTTTCTCACTTTGCCTAGCAGCCATGGTTTTCACACAAAAAACTTTCTCACTTTTTCTATTATTAACATTTCCCTATGTGCAATGTTATTGTTGCATGTATTCATGTCCCAATGAATTTTTGTTGGTTGAAGTTATCATCCTGCTGAGCAAAATATATTTATTACCGGGGAAAATATGTTGTGTGCACTGCGGGACGGCAACACAGCAGCAGTGTAGTGGGCGGGAGGTCGGTCGTATTGATATAATTTATTCTTCTGAAACTGTTTGTATGCTTGTGCTTGTGTCTGCCTTGTAGCTTGCATGAATGGTTCATAATATGCAAGGGATCCATAACCTATGTACTTTGTACAGTTTACAAATACGAATAGGTTATATTAACGCTTTCATGATTTATGTCTCCATGCAAATTTTCTTATGTATCATTCTATTTTTGGCATAATTCACTGTTGTACTTCAACTATATCCTACCCAACTTCAACTCCTTAGTTTAAAAATATATTTGTGGTGAAAGTTGTTGGTGGAATCATAAGCAACGAAAGTTTTATTGCTGTTGTTTTTACAAGTGGGATTAATTACACAATTGATTTGAACATTTTGATGGTTTGGCTATTCTAGGTAGTTTAGGGCAAATTAACAATTATAATTAAGGCTATCATTTGTTATCACATTATCAATCATATAAATAGGTCGTAAAGATTACCCAAACATTTAACAACTTCAGAAGTATGTTTTTTGTTTGAGAAATTTCGAAAAGATATTAGGAACTATGATACTGTTTAAGTGAGTAGTTTTTGAGGTGCTGAAAAAAGCTTTATTTTGTGGAATGCCATACTAATTTAAATACTTTATTGAATGCATTCGCTATGATTAAAATCATTGTTTTACGTACTGATAGAATCGCCATTTTATTATTGTTTGGACATTTGAAGAGCAGTTGGTTTTGACAAAATAATAAGTTTAATAAAGCAATAATCAATGCTTTGTTTTTTGTTAATTATTGAGTAACTCCGTTGCTGGTGCGTTTCTCTAAAAATCAATATTTCCACACAAGCACGTCCAGCAATTCAAGATACATACCATATCCATAAACTGTCCGTTTTCCAACAAAAATTCGTACTATCCAGCAACTAAACCAAGAAGGAATTTTGTAGAGGCAGTGGACGTCCGGTTGAATTTCTAATCCAAGTTGGCCCCCTATTGCTCCGTTATCGTTCAAATGAATAATTACCTTGTTCTAAGGTGAAGGTACAAACTAAACTGTTTTGTAGACTATGTGCAAAGTTCATGTATATTTTGATATGTGCATGTGGATATTAATTTTCGGGACAAAAGTTATTGCTTGTTCTTCTCTAGGTGGTACTTTTATGCAGACATAAATTCTACGCATTTTGCAAACTACCACTATCAATATTACATGTTGGGTTTCCAGCGGTCTCTGGAATTTCCATTGTGTGGTTATTACTTAATTAGCTCTTGTGATGGTAGCAACAGCCCAGGAATCGTTTGAAATAAAAGTTAGCGTGGAGTGAGCATGTAGCTCAAATCAAAATAAAAGCTTATTCTACTTTGCTATTTCATTCTAATAGTTAATGTATTATTGGATACTTTCGTTAAAGTATATTTTAAATTTAATGTTTGATTGATTTGATACTAATTTAGTAGTTGCCATGGATGATATTTGGTTGCATACTTTTTTCTAATTATTGTAGTAGATCCCAGGGCAATGCAAGAATGCGGCCTTATATGTATCCAAGAAAGCAACATGTATGATTGCATTGCTTATATACATAATCCTTTCTTTTCAAAAGTTAGTCCATTATCAATACTGGTTTCCTGTCTACACTCTGTCCCAGCGGGTTAAGGCACCCCTATTTTTACTTAATATTTCCTATGAATGTGGACGAAATTTTAAACTGCTATGTAGGTTTATACTGAGGTAGGTCAAAAGTAAATGTATGATGATTTCCGAATTCAGGTAGCACACATATCAAAAATATACCATGAAAACCGGTTTTCAGGTGTCCCAGCGGGTTAAGGCACATCGTTGATTTTCCGTCGAATTTGAATGAAAATTAAATCTGAGAGTGCACACTAACTATATGATCGACGCTGATTCCAAAATGCATCACATCATGAAAATCCGTCAACGGAGACCGGCGCTACAAAATGTCAACTGCCGGCAGAAAACCCATTTTACACCTAACATTTGCAATTTTTTGATAAAATAAGTTGCATTGCCAAATTCTTCATAAAATTTGCTATAATATGATGTCATACTGACTTTCATAATTGAAATTACCTAAGCTAGGACATTGTTAATTTTCTGTTTTTAATATCTGTCAAAATAACCTTCAAATTTGAGCAAATGCCAAAACTTTAATTTAAGGTGATTTTTTTCGTAGGTTCTGCCAGAAAAAGTTTTGTTACAATATCCGAGTCTTACCCGAAATTTTGCGTAGAATTTGGCTATGTACCTTATTCATAGGAAATAATAAGTAAAAATAGGGGTGTCTTAACCCGCTGGGACAGAGTGTAACATCTAATCTTAAAGAAAAATAAATTATTAATTCTCCTTTTTAAAATTGCTTCTTGCATGAAATACTTTATCCCTAAACGTCATTTTTATCGAGTGAACATATTATGTAACAAGAGAGATTTCAAACAATATTGTTATGCTCACAAATGTCTCATTTTCTCTCGATAAACATAAACAGATAACTACATCCTGGAAAAAATACAACCTTTGCTCATCATCGAAATTATTTAGTTGACCATGTCTTTTAGAGAACCAAACAGTTAACCTGGATGATATCCTGAGGTGAGGCATTCATCTGCCTAGTTTTATTGTAAATATATCATTTCCATTATGAACTTTCCTATTCTTGCTGGAGAGACCAATGATATGTACATTTATAGACACAAAAGTAAATTGTACCTATTTTGAGAATCTTACCGGAGGCCAAATCCTTATTTTTCATTTTTCCTGGTAATTTGCTTCATTTGGTGGTATGGTGGGTGAATCATCGTAGTGTTGAAATTTTGCTGGTGGCACATTCACCAGCATTCACATATCATAATCATTGTCACAAAAATAATCCAAGTAGTTCCTTGTCTTTTTGGTCTTCTAATTTGGAAACTGGCATTTTAGGTTGAAAAAATGTTGGGCATAAATATCTGCTACTGGTTAAGCATAGGGATATTATGAGCTTACTTATCATCATTTTCACCCGTGCCTTTTCCAATAATGCCATATGCTTAATGTGGCATAGTGTGCGTACTATTATAATCGCAGCCATAATGTCATATGGTGTGGAAGAATTGAGCTGAAATTCAGTTTTCTTTGTAGCAGGTCAATGTGTACGGAGAAAATCGTCAGCTTTCTTCCTCCCCATACCACTTCATAGTATCTTTACTTGAAATAATAATGGTAATACTAGCGATACTAATATCAACGCAACGGTTCATTTCCTTTCCTCGAGTCAATGGGTACGACAAAAAAGCAAAAGGAATAAAGAATAGCATAAACTGCAATATTGTTTGAAAGGGGAAAGCAGAACTCGCATCATGTCAGTCAACTTTTCAGTGTGTACATAGTTGTATGTAGGTAGTAGGTAGTGGGATAGTATCATCAGTGTCAAAGCACGGCAGGTTGGAGCAACTTGACTAGAACTCGTAAGATCTCTAAAGTTAAGCAACGCTCCTTCGCTGAAACAGTTGG
>JAQFXM010002402.1:0-24955 GCA_034693345.1 Entomobrya multifasciata
AATGATCAACTTAATTTAACTCGTTTTCGAATGGCTCAATTTATTGATGGTACTGGTGAAACTGTAAAACCTGAAGTTATTTTACGTGCTCAAAACTTGCTAACTGCTACTACGAAATATGGCACATTATCAAATTTAGAGTTTTTACGATGTGTTGCAACCAAGTTCTAGTTGTTGCATAGTTTAAGATGTAAGTAGTTTAAAATTTAAAATAGAAAAAAATTAGAACAAAGAAAATATATATAAAAATATGACATGTACATGTAAAAGTAACCAACGGCCCTTTTAAGGGCCACCAAAATTTTTGAAGAGCAAAAATTTGAGATAAAATCTCACCCAAACGGCCCTTTTAAGGGCCTCCTTTTTCTAACTTCTTACTTTTTCAAATCAAAGAGATGAATGAAAATTTATGACATTGATGAATAATGATGATGCTGATGACTAATATTAATCAATGATAATGCTACCTCGTGAACGTTTAAAGATAAATCAGAATCATGCGCATGCCATATAAATGTGCATGTAATATGCTAGTTGTATAAATGCATGCATTGGCTTGTCAAAAATATATTTTCAATCTCACTGTGCTATGTGTTGACTTGTCATTGCACTTTTCTCATTGCATTGCATTCATTCACATAGCTTTACAATTTGCCATCGAAAGAAATGATGAATTTAAATTTTTTTTGAAAGTATCATTTGTCGCACTAGTAGCATTTATCGCAGTAGACTTAATCGCTTACGACTTTGACGCTGACGCCTTTGACGCCGACGCCCTTGTCGTAGCGACTTTGACGAGTAGCATTTGACGCAAGTAGCCACTGTCGTCCTCCCTCATAAGTTAACTTGACAAAACTAAAACTAAATTGTAGTTACGAATGGACCCCAACATAATCCGCAGTGTTTGGCGAAGTTCCAAACTGAAAGATGTTGTGGAAGAGAAGCTCCTTAACTTTTTGAAATTCCACCGATGGAGTTTGCCAATGTATGCTAGCCATCATTTCGTGGAGGATCTTCTCGACGAGAGATCAAACAGTACACTCTATTATCCTAACAGTAATGCGCGTATGGTCCTGTGAATAAATTGCAGTGCAGATTTCCAAGTCAAGTTACATTTTCGCTATCCAGTGATATTTACACAGTGATGAACGATAGTAGAATTAAGATAATTCAATTTATTATATGACCATTAGTAAAATATCATGCATACTTAATAAATGAAAGTTTCTCTCAAAATATCCACATATTTTTATTATAAACATCCATATGCATGTAAATAAGTCCATTGCACGTATGTATTATAGTACTAATCAATTTGGTGCTCAAGGTCAGTGAAGTACTCAACGCTCAACGCTTACTGATACTCGCTTCATTCATGGATGTCATTAGTTCTTTCTTTGAACGGATGTGTCAAAGCTACATAGCCCTTGAGCAAAGTATTGTGTATTTATGATGTTTATGATCATTTAAAAGTCATTAGCATGTACATATTATGTAGCAATCAAATGTTGACTGAAAAGAAAAACAACGTTCGAGATCGTTCACTGGTAAAATACTTCATGTTCCATTCACACAATTGACTCCGGGATCACAGTTTTAGGAATCTTTGTTCATCCTCTTAAAATATTTGTTGGTTTGTATGTGTTAGCGTGATCGTTACTTCGGTAAAATTGGATTGCAAAATGAGTTGTTTTCAAATCCAAATTGTGATACTCCTCACGTTTGCCTTGCTGAGATCAGAATCCGTAAGAAAATTTAAGTTACTTTAAATCAAATACTTCATTCTATTTTGATAAAACAAACCATATTATTTGTATTAATTTGTTAAATCTGAAGTTTTTTTACACATAAAAAATTTATTATGATCAATAAGGATGCATGCATATTCAAATCATCATGGCACATCTTCAGCTCGACACAGGATAGCGCTTTTCAGCAGCAAGGTCCAAATCCTCTTGCTTTGGACAAAGATACAGTCTCAGTGGTGGAACAAACCTTGGTTAAAACATTGATTACAATGGGAAAACTAAAATTTCATTGTCCAAGGGACGATGGCCTTTATTCTGACATGCTGGATTGCCGACAGTATTACAATTGCAGTAGTGGTAATTTCACTGTGCATAGTTGCGAAATTGGAACTGGATTTGAACCGATGGCCAAGTCGTGTGTTAGAAATGAGTCCGTGCCCCTATGCCAAAGAGTACAAAGACTAACAGGTTAGTTAAATGTAAAAATGTATGAAGAATAATTTTACTTTTTGCTATTGCTAATTCATAATACTTTTATAAAATCATCTGCAGATTATCAGTGTAACAGCACAGGATTGCACACATTTGCTGGAACATGCGAAAAATTCATTTTATGTACTGATGAGGCTGCGTTTACATCTTCGTGCAATCGGGGTGACTTGTTTCATCAAGAACTAAAGCTATGCTTACCAGAGCAGGAAGTCAAGTGTACTTCACAGAATTCAAATGCAACAGTTATTGAAAATGACAACAAGACACTGTCTAATTAGTTATTAAATTTTATTTGAGAATTACTAAATGATATTTTAAATTAAAGCAAATTGAATACTTTTTTAAATATATAATTAGAATTGTTTAAGTAGTACACATTACACATTATACAAGCTCCAGAATCGGAATACCAGCATAAAATCTTTCTTTTCCCTTATTGGGGCCTTTGTCATGATTAAAAGCAAGAGGAAAAAATCCACCATTGCCCCATTCCTCTCCCCATGAATTGGCTGCTATCCAGTAACTCTTGTTGTTCTTATTCTTTCCCCACCCCACAATCCGAATCGAGTGGCCGGAACATTTCGTCACGTTCTTGTATCCGAAAGGATGTCCGTAAGGCTCCACTGTTTCAAAAATAAAAATACCCAGATTAAAATTCACTGAAAGGTTCATTCTTGGTACTTCAAAAAGTGTTGAAAAACGAAGATTTGTATAAGATTACCTTCCTGAAAACTTTGGTTGTTATTGAACATGGTATAGAAATCTTGATACACTGTCATGAATGCATGCATTGGACCATTTCTTAGAATTTCAAGTTTTATTTCAGCCTCTACATCATCAAATTTACGGATCATGTAGTAGCATTCCTTTCCTTTCATCCGGTCTTCTGTGTAAGATCGCCCAGTCCAATCACCATCACATTCTTGCTTCCTCGGGTCACAATTCGGCTCGACACCATATTTGACTAAAGGACAGCTCATTGTTGAGACTAAGCACTCTCCTGTGCCAGCGATTTCCTTTCCCACATTTTTAGGACCATGATGTTCGTACGGATTAACGTGGTAGTTCCTACAGCCCTTCTCCAGAAATTACCAAAACGGGTTAAAGCAATTTATCGTATGAAAATCAAACTATAGTGTAATGGAAACGGAGATGCTGAATTGAATTCCGTATTGCTGATATTATGTTTGAAACCTAACTATTCGGCCTTTTCCGTTGTAGTGCCCAGACACTATTCCTTCGTATTTCCAATAGACCCATCCCAGCTCATGTTTTCCACCTTTCTCACAAGGTTTAGTTATGTCCGTCATTAGACAATAATGGCAACATGACATCAGATCCATGACGGAATATCGAGCTGTATTTGTTCCATTCGATTGTAGGCATAATCTATCCGTCAATACATCAGTAGTAGCAACGGCCTGAGAGGTAGAATAATAAAGTATGATTTATTTTAAGTTGATCAGTAGGATGGACAATGCAAATAATTTTAAATCCTTTCACACCCAACACGAATCACAGCATCCCTGATTACTAATCTCTGTTATGGAAGGGCAGATGGCATTTTTGGTCCTAAGGTCATAATTCTCCATGTAGCCAGTATCACTCAATTCTCTTTTGACAATCTTGTTAAACTCCAAACGGTCACGTTCCTCGGTCAAGTCCAAATCCACACTATAAGGTACTTCTCGGGCACTTAGGGTTAAAAGTTGTGTCACATAGAAAATGGATCAGCATAACTAAACGAATATTTATTTTCAAGTACATGGCACGTAGTCGCATTAATTTTATTACATTACAGGCAACGTAGATGATCGGAAGGAACATTCGGTGGTACAATCGGGCGATGACTTTGAGAACTTGGTTTTTCACACACATTGCTCTGTTCATCCTCTGTATTACACTTGCATGCAGAAAATTAGTTACACAAATTAGTATGCATATAGGAACCATTAATTAGACGATTAAAATAAATTATGGTGTGAATTGTGTGTATAGGAATAAGAAGTAACAATTTTAACAGCCTTACTTGCGGCGTATTTGTGGAAAATGTGTCTTCTAAACTGAATTTGTGACTATTCCCTACTTTCGAACAAGAAGATGATTGAAACTCACAATCAATAGCGTACACCGAGAGCATGAACAAAACAACCGTTATCATATTCATGATTGACTATTAATCAAAAATTGTGCTTTAAAGTGCTTCTTCTAATTATGACCAATAAATCAGGTATTAACTAAAAAAAATATCAGTTGTGACACAAAACTTGGAATAAGCGAAAAGAGCAAGACGATTATGATACGATATCACGCAGCTTTTCTTCTTTCTAGTTTGACCAATGTCCGCACTTGCAATAACGACAAAACGTGAACAATAGTAGCTTTTACAAAACAGTATTTAAGTATTCTTTTAAATCGCATTTTCACGATCATATGAAAACATTTTTTATTTAAAACGAATATTTTGTTAGATATATTAAACAAATTTTTTAACCGAATAGCTCATCTACATCAACATCAATATCTGCAGCATTATTAGGCTGCTCCATGTCAGCTAGCTCTTCATCCATCGAAGGATCTGATACCCAATCTCTGATGACGAGACCACCTTTAGGAAATCCTGATACCAATTCCTTTAAATACTGTATATCCTCAGCAATAAGATTATGAAGCAAGTGCATAGACACAAAACATTTTGTGAGTTCCCTGAGGACTGGATCTAACACAGAAATAATATGCTCCCTATCTTCAGGATAAATTCGTAATGAAATTTCTTCGTCTTTTGTCATATTTGCAGTCTCCACAATGAAATCCACAAGTTGGTATAATTCTTTGTTCAGTTTTTTACACTTGGGCATCTTTTCTGGGCTCAGCCACTCCCGTTCCATTTCTCTTATTTCCCATGTTGTCTTATTGATAATATCATTCATCACATCGTTCGCCTCCAAAACTAGAGATATTTGTTCCTGCATTGTATTGCTTAAAAGCCTAGGAGCCGTAAATGTGTTGGGTGGTGGCCCCGAAGGTTCATTGGCATTTGGTGTAATCATGTCCGTAAACAGATTTTCGGATTTTATTGAAATTTCTAAATCCTCTAATATGTTTGAATTTGATGGTGACGACAAAATGGTGTTGCGATTGTATATTTCCTCCACTAAAGCACACTCAGGGTAATCTTCGGGCACTAATGCCTTCAAGCGTGACTCACAATGGTCGTAAACGTAATCGGAAGTGCTGAATATTTGCGGGGGTGCCACATTTGACCCGATCGTTTTTATAGTTTCCAAATATTTTTCGGATGGTTTAGCAGCACAGAAATCTTTGGTTGGCAATTGCATAACTTCCTCATTTAATGGCAGAGAATCTACATTGGTAGCATTTGGGCTTGAGGATATTTTTTGAATGGGCTCGCGAACGAAATCTTCATCGGAGTAAACGCAGTTACCCTTGTGAAGAATTTGGATATTACTGTCTATTTGATAAACCCGAACTGGTCCATTCAATGTCACTGCAGACTTGGATTGGAAAGAACTACAGCAACTGTCCGTTTCAACCTTGGAGAGATAAGACGAATGACTAGTTGGATAAATGCAAGAAACAATGTTCATTGCAATTTTTTTTAATGTAGAAATTTTTGCTATTTTCGATACGTTTGGAGATGGTGATGAAGCAGTGGTGTCATTATTAGAACGGTTGAGGTTGTACAAAAATGAATCTTCTTTTTCTAAATGAAATGAAATTGACAATTTGGATGATTGTCAATTGAAGTACAGCAATTAGGGTAAATGCACATAATAGGTCTTGGCATGTGTCACCTTACCCCATTTATTATAAACGTCGAGTGGAACAGGATTGTCACTTACTTCGCAATTACATCTAATGGCAACTCTCCTGACATTTCTTACCCTGTCTTCCAAGCAGTCTTTTATCCGGGCCAACTTCCGTCGTAATTTCACTGCACTTTTGGAAGTGGTTACCAACAATTGCATGACCATACTTCTTTGCTGGCTCGTCCAAAATGTAAGGGCATCGTTTTCTTGGATGCGCTTAACAGCTTCGCTAATTTTAACTATATTTCTACCAATTTCTGTTAACTCCAGTCCATTAGAAATGTCTCTATCAGAAAACCCATTTAAACTAGTATCATCCATGCCGCGCCAGCCCGACGCACTGTCGTTGACACGTTCTGTTGAATTTTTGAAAACTCTTATGACATCTTCCACTGCGCAAACATATTCTCTAGCTTGTCGTTGTATCATTGAATGAACAGCATATTCAAAATGTTTAACGTTCTCATTGTTCTCAGATGAGTACAGCAGTAACTGTTTCAACAAAGGAGGTTTATCTGGTGACCTACGCCGTTTGACTTCGAAATCTGGAACAGATTTATTGACTGAAGGAGTCCAACCAAGAATGTTTTCTGGAATCTCAACCTGGCCTGTCAGATCTGTTTGTGATGTCATTTTAGTTCTATTTCCAAAAAATTGCAGGGTTTCTTTTTATGAGAGTGTAAATTCTTTTCAATTATCTTTTTGTTCACATTGGACTTCAAAATCGGAGGAATGATTGTCACGTGGATATGTATTTGTATGTATATATTCATTCGGCTGTCCTCATTCTATTACATTACTTTGGAATGGAGTTTCCATTGGTATTATGCTTATGCTAAGGAGAAACGAGAAATACGCATTTTTCCAGGTTCAGTTCTGACAATTGATGAGATAGATGTTCAAAATGCATGCAAAAAAACCAAAAGGGAGTTGGTGAACGCCTTAAAAACAGCGTATAACAAAACTGCATTCAAAAAACGAATACTGATAGTAAGATGCGATATCACGACGTCGCCACAAATGATTCTACTAGTGACCACGCGAAAACCTCACAATGCCCATTCATAAATGCAAAATAACGAATTAGAGATCCATAAAAAGACGGGAGTTGATAGTTGATCTAGAGATCATTCATTTTGGCCTTTTTTAAATGATTTTTTTTCGAATGCGTCTTCAAGATTTATATTTTAATCCAAAGAAATTTATTCACTGTTAATGCGTTACAAAACAAAAAAAGGGTCAATATTATTCTCGCAGTTTTGCACAATTCAATCGTAAACGCGATAAGATAATGAGTGTGCATGTAAAACTACATCTTACATTTGCAGCTTTCACATAATGCTTTCACTAAAAATTGATTATTGAACGATTTAAGTTTATATTTGCTATTGTATAATCTACTATACCAATGTTAAATGAGGTTACAATTTCATACGAGATTAGTAAGTTATACATACTTGACTATTATTATGCCGACTAAACACACACAGCACATCAATAAAATCAATTTAAAACATGTAATTAAACAAAGTACTATAATCAGCTTTGGCAGCACTAAACTATTCATTTGACTGTACTTAAAGCTGCATAAGAAACGAAAAGAATCAATCTGTCCATCCATCTTTTGTCACATCATTTTTGAGGAGTGTTCTCTCGAGAACTTCCAGGATCAAATGCTGCCTGTCTTGTAAGACCTGAATTGGCAATATCTCTAGAATAGCTTATCAAACCCTCCTCAATATCCCCAACAACTTCGGGATGTTGGGGTTGCGGCTGATGTGCTTCTGGATTCGATACATATTCTCCAACTTGAGATTCTGGCCGTAAAGTGACCAATGGTGTGCTTTCCTCCACAATATTCGATGAAGACGATAATCCCGGATCAGATTGATTCATGGAGGTTTTTGTGAATTTCGTTAATGGTACAAAAATAGCTTCTTCTCCAGAAGAAGTAGCCGTTCTTTCGTGGAGTTTCTTCGGTCTAGAAAGGTACGAATGGGAATGCTTAGCTTTCATCATGGATTTGCTGCTACTTGCAACTCCTCCACCAGCCGAGGTACTAGGTTGAACTGGAACAAATGAACTCAAAGGGTTTTCAATAACATTCGCAACAACCATGGACGTGGTTGGACCACTTCCTTCTTTCGTTGCAGGCACTGAATTGGTCTCAGAAACTGTCAGTACGTTTGCCACGCTACTAACTTTTGCCGGTACAGCGGTAGCAGCAGTAGTAGTGCTTGGAACATGCATAGTCTCTGGAAGATCAGGATTTTCAGACATGTAAATTTCTTCTTTTGAACTTATGTTTTCAGGAGTGCTTCCAAATTCTGACTCATTGCTTGTTGTTGGGGACGGGTTGTTGGATTTGATTACTTTGTAATAGTCGTGACTTCCGAATGGTGGAAGGGGTGTTGGAGCTCGGACAGCTTTCCAAGGATGATCATGGTCTTTAAAATACTGACTTGGTTCTGAGGAGTCGTCTCCCGGAAGATCATATCTAACTGGGGGACGAGGCTGTTTTGATTTCTTAACACATGTTTGGGGTGATGATGAAGATTCTTTTTGTTGAGGAGCATCTTTGGAAGGTCCAAATATAGTTGATTTTAATTTAGAGAAGCGTGAAGTGACGGATTCCTCCCTGGAAACTTTTAATGCTTTCCTCTGTGATGAATCAGGTCTGGGTGGACGCTGGTTCTTGCCCTAAAATCATTTTCATTTTAAAAATTTGTTATTCCACGAATATATTCCAGGACTACACTTCTACTTCTACTCCAACTCTTGATCTATCAAACCTTTCTTGGTTGTTTGGCATCAGCACCAAGTGGCTTCATAACAAGTGGTTTTTGTGATTCATCACTGGAAGCATCACTTGAACTATCGCCTTGTTGAAAATACTGATGGGTAATTGATTTCTTGGATCCTTTCCTTGGACTGTCTTTTCCAGAGCGCTGGTGAGTTACGACATGTGTTATTTTGAAATCTTTTGCGCCAAATGATTTAGATTTCAAGGGATATGAGCTGGAAACCATTGTACTTCCAGAGAACGAGAAATTCTGTGTCATTGTTGCAGGATGTGTCGCATTCCCTGTCGCTGTGTAAATTCCAATTCCAGTACTTGTGCTTGGTATAGCCACTGGATCGGAGATTGCCGACGTAGAGCTAACGTTCCGTAATACTGTAGCATAATTTTGATGAGATTGACGAGACTCATTGATAACAGCATATCTGGCTTCTGCCTCCTCCAACTTTCGAACAACTGACGGCGAGTCAGGCAACTCAGCGGTGACATTGAGGGAAGTTCCCATCACATAAAGAACGTCAGTTTCATCTTGTGCCAAGTAGCCCTTTAAAGATTTTCGGTGATCGCTGTGATGTTGAGGGTAGATTTCTGTGTATAAAAAAGAGTTAATACATCAAATGATGAGTGAAATACAATAAAAGTTTATATGATAAACTTTGTAGAGGGTTTCACACTGAAATTATTTTAAATTATTACCGGGCTCAGAGTTAATTGGGCTAAGCGTTGAGGCTGATGATTCTTCTCCTTTTAAAGCGTCCTCTTTCGCGTCTTCATTAAGTAACTCCAATGCGCCACAAATCATCTGCTCCTCCATTGTAACCTTTCAAAACAAAATCTTTGTTATCATCACGTAATTCGCAGATTAACGATAAGGGGATCACTGACTAAGCCTGTTGAATTATGAATTCGACTAACTCATGCTTTTACATCATTATCTTGGATATACAGCATATGGCACGTTATGGTCATAAAAATATTATTACCCATTTGAAAAATCGTAAAATTGTTTCGAGAATAAAAGGTGAATGTGAAAGAATAGTTCCAACCCAAAATGTCGTGTTTAGAAAGAGTCGAAAAGAGATAAGCCATATTAGTATTCATAGAGTCGTGCTGAGACATGCCTTCATACTTTTAAAACATCTTTTTATTGTGTGACTCTAGGTGTTAGTAAAAATGGTTATGCTTACGAGTGCACATAAATAATTTTAGGCAGTTATCCGTATGTAATTGTCTATTCGTTATTTATGTACAAAAATATTATTATTAGTTGTAGTTAGAAATGTAGTGTACATATTGTGTTGCATTAAAAATATAATATTTTTGGCAGTCTGTTTATTATTGTCTGTTATAAATATCATGATCAATCATAATTCATTCAGAGAATTCAGCGATTGAGTCTGGGCGTACGTCAGAATTATATACCTGCTTTTCTAAAACATTTGGTCGAATTTGGGGTAGCTGCGTTTTTCTATTGAGGTCCCCCTGGTCAATTGAAACATTTGGAGATTTTGATGCTGAAAAGAGTTTTCAAAACTACAATGAAAATTCGATCATAATATAAAATTATGCATCAGAATCAGAATGTAATGTTACCTGCTCTATCTGGTGGACTTGTTGGAGAGGTGACGCTTATTCGCACTAAATCTTTTCCAGAGGAATTACGAGGTATTTTCCCTCCAGAACTGGTTGCATTACTAGGAGGAATGTTTTCTTCCGTTGGAGATGTCAAATGCAGATTGCCTTTTTCAACCTCTCGTAAAGTTAAAACGGCCGATTTGAAGAGTTCCCAATCCCCAAATGTCATTTGCAAAACCTGTCAATTTCAAGTTTTTACTTTAAAATATTTCTTTAAGTCTAAGTAAATATAACCTTGAATTTCATGCAAATGTTTTACCAGTTTGAGGTCAGCGAGATCACAAGACATAAGAACGCGTCCACCGATGTTATTTTTCCGAACTGCCTCTTGATATACTGTAACCTGACTTGACTTTATACCAGTTAATGTGACCAACAATTCACAAACAGCTTCCACGTTCATAGCCGATAATCTGCGATGCTTAAATTCTTTCTGTAAACATAAACAGGAAAAGTTTCATGTCAAGCCACAAGTGTATTTTAATTAATACAGAATATTTAATGCATAGTCTAATTGATCATGTATTCCTTACAATAAGAGCACTGTCCACATTAACTGCTTCTGCAGGAGGCATCGGCAACCCAGCCTGAAATGGGTTTAGTCCAAAAGGCATCTGACCTTGTCCAACATTACCCCATAAGTTTCCACCGTTGTATCCCATTCCAGGAAACATAGGCCCTTGCCATGCGGTTGGAGTTGGTTGATTTATAGTAAATCGTCCACTGTTTCGAAGACGTACTTGCTGCGCATTAGCATTGGTGAAGGCTTGTTGCATTAATTGATTTGGAACAGTAGGAGGAAGAGAACTTGGATTTGCAGTACTTGCTGCAGTAGGTGGATTCATTTTGAATATCTGCTCTATCGGTTGATATTGCTCTGAAATGAAAGAAATTGACTATCCAGTTTCTAAGTAGGAATGACTTAAAAACGACATAGTGTACTTCGTGTACTAACTGCATACCCGTAATATCTTTACGTAACTGCGGATCCAGCGAGATAGTAAACGGAAGAAATACGTAAAGCGTGGAAACTATCAAGGAACCTTTATGAAGACCTAAATAAACATCCAATTTCTTCTCATCTCGATCGAGTACCACATTTGCGTCAATTTCTTTTGTGGTTGGGACAAATGGACGGACTCTAAAAGACAAGAGAGATTTTGTTATTTTCAAGAGTAACTTTTTAGCGTATGTTTAAAACAGTAGCATTACTTACTTTTCGTACACAACTTTAAGGCTGGTTGTATCATCCAAGTCTTTTTGGAATTGCTCACAGTAAATAATCATCCAAGAAAGCCTGTACGGCCATTGTTCTGTAACATTTACCCACGCAGATAAGTGATACCAATTGAAATCAATGCTGAATGACTTGAGAAGTCGTCCTAAAGACAGAAAACGAAATATATAATGTATGTATATTTTTTCATTTTTATATTATTAGTATCCGTTAATCGCCAAACGAACCTGTGATGTGTATTATATTCATTAATCGCCTCATAGACCGCGGATTTACATCAGAAAAATAGTCATCTCCTAAAAGCATCTTTTTCAGGTCACTAGGTCCGCCAATTCCCAGCATTGGCATATTGATATTTGAAGTTACTCTGTTTAAATTACTACCCAAACTACTTGCTATGCTTTCACTCATCTACACAAAAATAACGGTAAAATTATATTACAAAGAGGGTAACTTCTAATTACAACTGTTACAGTATATTCTCATGTTTCATTGCTAACCTTTAGTCCAAGCTTTTTGGCTTTCTTTGATGGCGGTTTATCAAATCTATCAAGCTGTAATTGAAAACCAGACTCAACCGAAGGTCTCCTCGCTGATAACTGGTAATGTTAAAATATTAAGACTATTATTTAACCATGCTTTCATATTTTTCACCAAGGTTCTAACTAACAATTTGGGTTTCTCACCATAAACTGCGGTTCGTCATCAAGAAGCCGACTGCTGCGCTTTATAGAGCTTTCCAACATTTTTACATGCTTAACCTTACGCAGTGCAGCATTTTGGAGGAAAAAAGGTAAATGGACCAAATTTCTCAGGTAATCATGTCCACCAATGTTCGATTCATTAAGCACAGGATTAATGTTTAACTCGATCCCCTGAAAAATATTATTTTTACAACATTTTTATATCCACTCCTTGTCAAGATTTTAGAAACAATTGAAGTACTAAACAACATAATAACTTTTACAAGCACCACTAAAAAGAGGCAATTACACAAAATACGAGGCAAATTTAGTGAGCATGTACCTGCCTGTAATCCATCACCTTTTAGGTAGCATGCATGCATAATACATGTGCAAATTAGTTGCAAGGTTTAGTTCTAGTACTTGAGTATCGCGTTAGTTAATACGCTAACTAACGCTTTATGTTCTAATTTAAATATGTATGTGAAATTGCGAATTCATTTAACTCACCTTAGCTATTATATGGGGATCTACAGCCAAAAGAATAATAAATGGTGCTTTCGCATCACTGAACAGAATATGTACTGCGTCCAAAACTTGAAGAACTTTCTCTTGTTCCCCACTATCTAAACCATCTACAATGACGACCAGACGACTTTGCTTTCCGGTGAAAGCATCTAGGCATTTTACCTACAAAATACATAATTTAACAATGATGGGTATAAACTGGAAAGCGTGATTACCAATTATAGAATAAAAGTAAACTGATATTAGCAGTAATGGCTAACCATGTTAGTCATAAGATTGACTTCCGCCTTCAAAGCCTGGAGAAAACCCTCTGCCTTCACTGCATCAAGCTTGGAAACAGTTCGCTGAAGATGGCGACGATGTGATAAGACAATCGCTTTTAAAATCTATAATTCAATGAAACCACATAAAACGAAATTGTATGATGGTAACATAAAATATTCCTACCTCCCTAATCTAAATCGTCGTAAGATCTTACCCGGCCAATAGTGTACATGTTTGCGACAAGGAACATTCCTACCGTAAGTGCACAGGTATACAAAATCACTTGAAGTGTCAGGGGCTCAAAAGAATTCGAGCTGAAAATAATATCAAATGAAAAACTTTATTGGCGACTGAACTGAATCCATGATTTTGACTTGCAAGAAAGATCACTTACTCTGATCCCATGTTTGTCAGGTACATAGCTAATACTACGATCCATACCAATGTGCACAAGAAACACATGAGGAAAATCACAAAGTATGGAATGCAGCATAATTTTCTCCACTTCCATCCAGAATTGGCGTTAACTAATTGAAAAATATTTTTAGTAATAAGTTTGATATATTCATGCAATTTCTTCAAGTCAAGTATTTTGAGAGTAACATACCCGGACGTGGCCTGAAAGCTCTGTAAAGTCTTGTACTCATAACTCCATAATCATTTTCAATACAAGCGTATAAAGAGCCTAGCATTTGAACCACAGAATTCTCTCCTCCCGTTGTGGTTGATATTTTCGTTTGCTCAGTAAAGTAGAAACTGGAAAACGAATTAATAAATAATTTAGCACACTATTTAGAAAAACATGCAATTAAATTCAGAACCTCTTACTTGATTGGTTGCGCTTGTATTTGGTCCGATGACTGAGATCCAGGTGGATGGCAAAATATAACCTGACAAATTACGCGTAGCGACTCCATCTTTTTAGCCAGTGACGACGACACTTTGTTCGACAAGGAATATTCATATCTAGAAATACGTCCAAACATGAGACATGGGTTTTTGAATTTACTTTTTTTAAATTTGATTTCTCAAAAATTACTTTGATCGTCTGCTGCTGAACCAAATGACAAGTAGTAAAATATGGACTACAATCGTAAATCCTCCTCCGAAGCCAACACCCACAACCCAGCTTTGAAGCGCAAGACCTCCAACAACTCCAAGTACCGCAGCAATGCACATAATGATGACGAGGATAAGAAAGTCGTAAGTGAATGAAGGATTCAACCATTGACAAGCAAAAGATTTCATTTCCTCTGGAAATTTAAAGGCAATATTTAGTTAAATATGGGTCTAATTGCTCAGTAAAACTTATTTATAATGAGCATACCTCGTAATTTGCTCAATAAAAAGGACTTTCCACTGCCCCATCGCGCAAATAACCCCACAGTTATTGGGGTGTTTAAGGTAGGATCGGAAAGCATGTCTGCTAATGCGCTGCTGTACAAATTGTATCCCAGTAAATTTTCACCGTCTTCTTGCGTGTTAAGTCCTCCTATGACACAACATTGTATTCATTACATGACCACATAAAGTTTCCAATCATTTACTTAAAGAGTACATTAAACCATAAATGCTTACTTGAACCAAAAATTTGCGTCATGATTGGTTTTGGTGCAGCTCTGTCAATATTGTAAGGTGTTTCCCCAGCCCTGTTTGGTCTGTACAACAACTGACTGTTGATAGGATTCCTCAAAATAAGCTCCACAATTTGTTTTGACCTTGCTCTCATCGCGATATGAAGACACGTGTCACCATTTTTGTCGGCTGCTCCCACCTTAGCCCTTTTATCCAACAACAAAGACACAATTTCCACATTCCTGTTTCGGACAGCTTTCATTAGTGGAGTGTCACCATCTTTCGTTGCCAGTTCCAAATCATGGTTTGCAGCCAAAAGAAGCTTTACAACATTCACATGCGACTTTTCAACAGCCCAATATAACGCAGTTTTTCTATCCTTCCCTTGAAAGTTCACATCAGCATGTTTTTTCAAAAGGGACTCAACTATCGAACGATGACCTCCTTTCGCAGCATGAATCAGATTAGATGTGCCCCCTCTATCATTAATGTTTATGTAAGCCCCATGACTAATCAAGCAAATCGCTATTTCATGGAATCCATCTTTGCAAGCGATTGTCAAAGCAGAACAGCCATCTTTATCCAAAGAGTTAATATTTGGTTTGTGTTCCAGCAAAGCTTTCACAACTTCCACGTGGTTTCCAGCTGTGGCTACCAGTAGTGGGGTCCACGATGTCATGCCACATGCATCTACATTTGCTTCATAACTCAAAAGAGCATCCACTATTTCAATGAATCCTTTCCTCGCAGCCCAAATCAAAGGCGTTGTCCCATACTTGTCTCCGCTGTTTACCCGTGCTCCATGCAACAAAAGCTCTTTCACTATTTCCGTGTGACCTCGACCAGATGCCCATGCCAAACAAGTTACATGAAAGTTGCCGTATGCATTCACATCAGCATTTTTTTCAATTAAAAGTTTAGCAGCCTTGGTACGACCTTTGTAGCAGGCCCACATAAGAGGAGTCCAACCTCCCATTTCCGTCTTGTCAACAACAGCACCATGGTCCAATAAGTCGGAGACAATTTCATCGTGTCCATCTTTAGCAGCAAAATGAAGGGGTGTCCAATTGTCCTATAATCAAGCATAGAATATACCGATTTAAACCAACTGCATACAGCTTGATATCATAGATTGCACTGGGCAAAAAAACTCTGCTACGGTATGCATTTTGTCGGTCTGTACAACTTACAGCATCATCCGTATTGATGTCGGCCCCATGTTCAAGCAGTAGTCTAACAAAGTTCGCCTTTCCTTTAGAAGAAGCTATCATGAGCGCAGTGCATCCTGCCTGCAATCATATATAATTAGAATGACTTATTCATTAGTGACCTCGGATATGCCTTTTGATATAATGATGATAGCCGATGGTCAAAATAAACATTGTAGAGCTACCAACCTCGTCTCTATCGTCCACCACCACACGCCTATTATCCAGCAAGTGCTGGAGTCCTGAGTAATTATCATCACTAATGAAAGATACCAGGGCTCTATTAGTAAGGGAAACCATTGATTCTGTAAGTAGCAATCCTTGCTACAATCAAACATCCAAAAAAAATAAAGTGATTATGAATACATTTCTTATGACATCACTGATCATTACATATAGCATTTCATAAGATTTGTTCAGAATGGGTAAATACGACAGAGTTTTTATGGGTAAATAATTAGATTTACGGTAATACCAACAAGTAAATTTAGCATTATTGCGCATTGCGCTTCCACTACGAAATTAGAAAAAAGGAGGCTAACGATAGCGATAGCATGAGAGAAGCCTAAAAAATATTGAAAACTTTCATCCCGACACGGTGGAGTATTAACAGTATACTACTCTACTACACACTATATTCCAACCTTATTATGTACTACTCAAATTTTTAAATATTATTTTACAGCCCAATCTAATTTACCATTAACTATGAACTATGTATGTAGTTGTAAGAAAGTAATTCTAAAAACCGCATTATGCATATAGAATGCATGTACACATATTTATATTCATATCAACTATGTACATAAATATTATATCAGTAAATTATATTTTCACGTGCAAAAAAATCCACACCCCCTTAGAAAAAAAGTGTTACGTTACGTTTAATGCTGCGATTCATAGATACATAAAGTTCAACGATAAGCTCACCAAAATGCTTTTCTACTCTAAACTAATACCGCTTCCCTCGATACGCGTCACGCTTTCTTCCTCCAGACACCGAAATGGTCACGCATCATTTCTTCATTTGATACCTAATCTACTTTACCAATAACAGCAATAATGGTAATGGAAAAAGCATTAACTTAAAAGCTTAAAAAGGGTGAAGCAAAAAGCTATCTCTGTAAAATTATTTTTACACATGCAAAGCGAAGCCAAAACAATTCCAAACCACGCGTTGTTATCTGGGCCGTGAAGGTGGAATTTAATATTAATTTCGTCGCGCGAATAATTTGTACATGTTTTACTAATGTTGTAATTTCAATCGAAGTTTTGCAACATTATAGGTATGTTATTTACAACACTTTTTACACTGTACAAGGTACTTACTAAACCGCAAAAACAACCTTACAATGGGGACGAAATTAAAAAATAAGACAATCGCAAAATGAATCCTAAAATGCTTGTTATAATGTTGCATGCGTGTCCTGTAATATATTGGTTCTTTTAAATTGGATGCTTGTCTGTGCACTAAAAATGTTCATTTTATTTTTGTTCCGTAAATAATTTGATGATGGGTTACCTCATAAAAACACTTGATTAATTGCGGAAACCCCAAAACGATTAAAGCATAAAAAACCAACTGAAATGAACTCTCATATTTATATTGATTAATTAGCATGTTTTAAAGATTATTTCATATTATTTAGTTTAGTTAAAACTATTGAACTGTTCCAACAACGCGGCTCCAAACAAACGAAAAACAAAAAGTCAAACACAAATTTAAAAAATCTTTTCACAAAATGAAGAAAAAAATCATTCAACGAAAAAGGATTTGAAGTGTAGATTTGAGATTTTAAAATTAAAACAAATAGATCAGCACCGTGACCTCTTTAAGCTGCGGTAAAACTGAACTAACCGTTGATAATTGGGATGGTCGCCTGAAGTAAGGTGGAATGAAAAATCGCATTGGTGAAGACGCAATGGGTGCAGTTTGAATAGAATCGGGAAGAGAGAATTCAGGATGTGAAAGTAGACGTGGTCTAACCCTCACTCGAGGCAATGATGAATTATTATGTTCCCCTGTCGTGCTACTTATAGAAGCTCCATCATCAACAGGCAACTGTAAATTATTCACTCCTAGAATTCTATTATCTATTAGAGAGGCGACAGAAGTAGCAGGTAGTAATCCGGAACTTATGGCTCCCAAGCCCAAAGCTGAAGATAAGCTTTTCTTTTTTACACCCGGTTTTGATGACGACGACGAAGCATCAATAAGTTCTTCGGAATTGCTTTTATTCCTACCTTTACCACTGGCTTGAGCATTTCGATGGAATTTGCCTAGACTGAGTATTTCATTCAGTTGTGAGATATATTTTGCTTTGTCGTGTTGCTTTTTGTCTGCTTTTCTCAAATTTTTTGTTAAAATCAGTCTTAACTCTGTTGCTGAGAGCTCGGGAAGGAGATCTTGTCCAGAGTCACTTTCCCGACTTTCCCGACGTGGTCGTGAGCTTAAATCAGAATAACTGCTGGATCTCTTACGGAATGGCGTCTTTGGAAGACGGAGAGTGGTTTTTGGCAAGTTTTCTAACGACAGGGGATTCATAAGTATTCCACCAATAGCACTGCTCGTAGATTCTGTTCCTTTCTCTTGTGATTTATCTTCATCTTTTGTGTTTTTTTGTTCTTCTATTTTTTGTAAGGAAGTTGGGGAAACTGAGCTAGACGATGCATCTGGGGAACTAGGTAGTCCTAAAAGAGGACGATGGTCACTTTCTTCTCCCAATTGCAATGACTTACTTTCAGCAAGGCTAGTGTCTTTTAGTGGAACATCGTTTGTAGAAACACTTGGAGAACGAGACAACGATGATGATGGATGTGAAAGCATTCCAGAAACAATTGTTTCAGATGAGCAGGCAGTCACAATTATTTCAGGTGTTGGAGGCGTTTCTGGTCCAGATGAACGTAAGGATAAAAGGGCACGCAGAGGGGAAAAGTCCCAAAAGGAAGGGGATGGTCTCCTCACGCCTTGTCCTTGCTCTTCGTCCATGTTTATCTTGGATTCTTTACGATTATACATTTTCACAAAATCACGTTTGTACACACTTATATTACAAATCCAAGCAATGTACACTTTACATCTACAAACATGACCCCAAAATCATAAGTTCACTAAAAAACTAAAATAAATTTAACTGAAATGTAATGGAGCGTTACCACCTTGAAAAGATTTGTTTCTTTTTTGGCTATTTTTCAAAATGAATTTCGAAGTACGCAATAAAACCTGTAGTAATGAAATAAATATGTCTTTGACTTATCCAATAAATGGTTTGGCTTTCTCTTTTTCTGCTAAGTCTCAGAAATTTGCCGACAGTACAGCACGCTTTCTCCACTTCTACAAGTGGTGCGATCAACATTTAGAACGAAAATGAAAGAAGAAAGCAAGAAAGAAAGTATATATATACGGGCATCAGCTTAGGCGGCCGCCGTGGCCCTAGAAGAAAAGCACGTTTTCTGTTTAAGAACATAACGGCAAACTAAATATGCCGACCCATCGTAAAACCGAAGTGAAGTGAAAGCTCGCAATAATAAATAGGGAATTTAGGTATATATTACATATAATATTGATATGAACTATCCACCACCACCACTGCCACCGCCATTATGAAATGAAAGCAATAAGCTCTACTTACATACAATCAATACACTAATACTTATATGATGTCTTTTTCAGAGTTACTCTAGACAAAGAGATATTTTCACGAGGGAAAGTTCGTTTCACACGTACATTTCGCATTAGCGGAAAATTTTACTACAGAAAAAAGGAAGATCAGATATAGTTGAATTTTAATATACTTGTTTTGAAACTAAAGTGAATGTAGTATAAAAAAATCAAATTACAGAGATGGGGCTCACAAGGGTACTTATGTTTATTCGTATGCTGTCCTCGAGTTCCTCTCTGAATCCTGGCTGAAGGTATGCATATGTACAAGATAGTATCCCATTTCAGTAAAACGGAAAAAGAAAAGAAAAAATGTAAGTCTTACAGTTGCATTATTCACTTACGTTTAATTGAATTATTACTACTCATCAAAGCATCAAATCACGCAAAAGAAAAATTACCGTTACTGTGCTTGCCAGTGAAAGGTACATGAACACTCATACCCTTTTCTCTCAAGAAACGACATGCTATTCATATATTAATACAAAGTTTGTATGTAATTTCATTGTACATTGATAACCTTTTTACTCACAGTCAAATTTACATGCAGTATGAGTATGTTATGTTGTATGTATGTTACACTTGAATATTTATGTCTCAATATTCCCAAAGGAAAACGGTGAGTTCCGATATACTCTTCTTGACAAATTGTCAGTAGTCAAGTATTTCTTTAATCGAGTTTTATGTCAAATAAGATTAAGGAGCTTGTGTGCAAGATTCGCTGTTGTATAAGTTGACATATTCTCTATAAAATAATAGCCAATCGTAACGAATATGAAAGCAATAAGTTTGGATTGATGTGGATACTTGATACAAAAGAAAATGGCAAGTACCAAAACTCATGCGTTATAAGAGAGTTGGCTAAATGTTTATGTCCAAACAAATACTTTCCAGTGAGCAAATAATATGGTGAATGATTGACATTGGAGCCAAAAGTTCACATTTTATGAAACGACTACTGACTGTTGTTGCAGGTTGTACACTAACGTAATATATAAGAAATTGCGACTAGCGTAACACTACTAATACTAAATATGTATGGTTATCGAAAATGGCACGCAACGAAAGGCAAAAAGTTAAATCCCTTGAATTATATACACCCACACTAGTGCAATACTCTAAGGAATGGGATAGAATAAGGATTTTCACTTATTCAGAAGTCATGAGAATGAACATTTGTTTTGTGAGGTTTTGTGGAAAGAAATCCCACACAGAAAGGTTAAACTTTTCAAATCTTTGTGAAATTGATCATTTTTAAAACAAATTAGCAGCAACACAATGCATGTAGCAATACTAATTTCAACATGAAGACAATCAATATTGATAATCTCAGAACCACCAGGAATTTTTTGGAGTCATCTTTCACTTTCCTACACATATTTCTGTAGCAAAATAGAACAATATTATTCTATGCTAATGTATTTGATTTTGATATACCATAAGTTGCAATTGCTTCATGTTTACTCGTGCTCCTATAATTTTCTTCGTTGTTTAGCTTAATTTCGGAATTCTGAACTTGGTAGCATGTGTATAAATTGATATAAATATGCCACAATAATTTCCTGCGGTCAACAACGGTGAAAACTATTTTTGACGGAAGACGGAACTGAAAAGTACAATTATACTAAAATGAAATACAGTAAATGCAATTTCCTCCATGTTACTGTTTGAAAATAAAAAATGCTTTCCTCCAATGCAGTGTTTTACTGTTAACATATAAGGGGTATATACATAAATGCATTATATGTAACTTGCCACACAAACTGAACAAAGGTTTACCAGGAGGCTTTGTGAATTCTCGCAATACGTAAAAAAAATCTGATTTGAGATTCGATCGACGTGATAGGAAATCGAGATATACTGTCTGTACACTTTGGAATCATTAAATGAGCTACGATTTTTTATAGTAATTCCTAATGACTATATAATGACTTCGTTTTTTGCACAAGAAAATACTTGATTGTACCAACACAATAACGGATAAAAAACTGTTATCAGTAATCCAAATAAAAAGGTGGTGTGGCTATTTTTATATAATTCGCCTTACGTTCATCATTTTAAAATTTGCCAGGACCGTGGAAGTTTTCCCTTCCAAAACGGAAATCTGAGACTTGTACTGGTAAACGAATAAGGTCTAGTGTTTTTGAATTAAACAATTATTTTCTCTTCACCAACCCTAGACACCACATCTCCTCTCCAATACTAGGCGATCAATCAAATAATAAATTTTCTGCAATAGTACTATACATATTTTAAGCTAATAATAATCTGTTATCAGTGCTAACTTTAATGCATTTAAAGTAATTATCCGTAAACTATTAACGACCAGCCTGCATGAAATGTGCACTTTTTACATTTGTTTCTACAATACAGACTAATATGGTTTACTGTTTAATGAGTCATGCGATTCAATTCGTACTCAAAAAATTTGGCATTCCTCAAATCATCAACTACAAAATACCAACGAATGTGGATGACAGAAATGAAAGAAGATTATTCTCAGATTATTCTTTTTATCTAGATACCACACCCACACAAGCCCAATCTCTTGTTTGTGGTGAAATAAAAGATCCTGATCCTTTAGACATTTTGGGCACAGTCCGATTTAACGAATCCAGGAAGTTCGTTTGGGAATATTATATTGTACACAATGCATACATATAATCAAGCACATGGGATTTATCATGTAAGCAGTGAAAGTAACCAAATATCCACGTTAAGTCCAAAGTACATCTTATCTTTCAGTGTACATCACGTCACTCGCATGTACATAAATAATTATAAGCTACTACTAAACTTTATACTATAGATATGACAGAATTACCTTCAACTTTAACCTTTGTTGAAACTTGAAACGAAAACTTTATTCCAATCTTCAAGGGATACAAACTTTCAAGATGTGATTTCGATTTTATGTTTGAGAGAATGAATCCGATACCGTTGTATTATCTGTCCATGAATATAATATCGTGCTGCAATGAATATTATCGATCTTGGAAACGTTCATTTTCTTGTTAGTAAAAACACGATTTAAAAGATCTTATCTCCATCTCACATGCATGTTATTCACAGCATGCACAACTGAACTGGCTACTGACCTCGTCAAAGTTTGTTTCTGTATGCACAGTCAGCTAAGTCAGCAATTACTAAAATTGAACACATCCTCATACCTTCAGTACCGGACAAGTGGTAAAATAAAAAATTATTTTTGAACTTCTTCTGCAGATTGTAAACAGCACTAGTTTTTGTTAAAATTTCTCAGAATCAAAGTCAATGCAATTTAGTAAAAAAGGATTTTAATGGATCTTGTTTTTTACTTTCGATAATAGCACAAGTGTGAAAAAGAAAAGATGATAAGATTTATGAATATGAATTCTGTTCTAATTTACTTGCTGATCAATCTTCTTGACTTTTACCACCGCATCAGCAATACTTTCATATTAACATTAAAAAGTGTCAATGTTTTTGTACGTGTCAAACATTTTTCACGCATATGAAGAAACCATGTAAAGTATAAGTAATAAATTACAGCATCAGAGGAATTCTGTTAAAGTATTATATTACTTACAATAACTGCTGATAGTCCTCGGGTGTCTTACCACGAAACGAATTTAGCTACGCATCGCATTATGTAGAGAATATAACAATAGCATAACATAACTAGTGACTAACAGCACATTGGCACTTTTTTGTCTCAGAGAGTAAAAAAGTTAATTCGTACGTGAGCATGAGCAACATGTTCAAAGATAAGCAAACAATTATTCATCAAATCACGCACATAACGTGAATTCTTATCGTAATGTCACATACGCGACTTTTACAATTCCAGCTGAAATGACGATGTACTACACTTACACTATACTGACTGACTTGTACATCAACAAAACTGATATTGTTATGAAAATTACAGTGCAGAAACGAGAAATGACATGTGTACGTATTTGAATTTAACATTTAAAAGATTTTTTCAGTAACAAAACAACGTACCTAGTACATCATACATTTTTATACATCGTATCGTTAATTGATTTCCGAATCTGCATAAATTGGAGGTAATCTAAAATCAGACTTACAAAAACATTGTAGTCTTAAATACATCAAATACAGGCTAAAATTGGTAATACATTAAAGTGATCTGTGGTCACTCTCCCTAAGTTTACCTATATTCTTTTAAAAGCATAAATGATACTAACCAGTTTACTATATAACCCGGTGTCATTTTCTATCTCTGTATATCATTTAGTGAAACGGCAGAAATAAGATTAAAGCAAAATGCATATATATTGCACCGAAAAGTCGAGAACCGGTCTAATAGTACAAAGAATATAAGACAAAAGCAGATTAATTTACAGTACCTTCAACCTTACTAACGCATGAATGATAAATAAGACTATTTTTTAGCCTAGCACCACCATACATATTTACACTACGAATTGTTGTTCTCAGCAGATCAAATTAGGAAATCATACTTACCTGTAAGGAAGTAACGTTAGTCAAATGCAAAATAAGTAACAACTGGAAATGTTCACACACAGTCACATAACAAAAACTTTGCGAACAAGCGTTAACCTTGAATTGTGACTATTTAATAACAGATCGAGTTAAAATTAGATCTGGAGCTTTATGGAAATTACGAATCAAACAAAGTTGCAACATTTTTCTGTTGTAGATCTTGGTGCAAACTTTTTAGGTAAGAGATAAGGTGACATTGAACTTGACAAGATTACAAACTTTAACGTATTTAAGTTATGCAATGTAAATAAAACTGCTTAAAGAATATATCATTTCTTCTGGACATGTTCCAGGATTTAAAACAACTTAAAAGTATTCCGGCCCGCTACCAACTCTCTTGTTCCCCCGAGAAAAGTTTCAGTGTTTCGGATTAAACTAGACGATTCTACATGACGAGAAGCAGAAAACGAAAGTTTTTTACACGATCGAACAACAGCCTTTGTTGGTCTTCTTTCTGTGACCAAAAAGCTTATACCTACACTAGCTCGCTTCGCTACACGAGTTTTGACTCTTGACTACTGCGTTTTGGACATGATATTTCTTTTTAATCAATCATACCTGTATGGCCTCATGTTTCAAATGTTCAACATTTTATATGAAAAGATCGAAAAAACTGTAGTGATAGGTTGTATTGAAGAAGACTTTAATGATACTAGTTATAATAGTAATTTCCTTTTATAATTTTGATTAAAACTAGGGTCGGCTCCAAAGTGAATAGACGGTTGGCATGGGTTTTTGTTCATATGTTTGTATTAGGAAGTGGCGCAAGCAGAACCATTTTC
>JAQFXM010002403.1:0-24952 GCA_034693345.1 Entomobrya multifasciata
AATCCCGAAATTCCTAACCGTTTTGGAGTTATAGGCCCTCAGTTTTTGACCCCGGGGTCAAAAGGTCAAACCCTATATGCCGATCGCGAGATCTTTACCATTGGTACTGATTCCAAAAAACAGAATTCAAAAATTCCCAGCCGTTTTCGAGTTATCGGGGCGACGGACGTACGGACGTACGGAAGTACGGACGTACGTACGGGATACAGACAAACAGAGCATCCGTATTAATTAGCCTTACGGCTACTTAATAAATTTCTCTCGTATTTTGCAACTTACTAGCTTGTACAACAACGGACGTTACAAGATTACTGATTGCTCCTACTCCTTCCCGTTCTATCAACATACGCCTTACATACAGATTTTCCTAAATTCCTAAATTGCATTGCAATGCAATGCAAAAATACCTATACATATAATATGTATTTATGTATATTACTTTCTTTCTTTCTTATTTTTGCTATTTTAATACTTTAGCTTAATAATATATCATATCGTTAGCATCATCATGGTTGAAATGCGATTGTTTTTTTGCCTTTCTCCTCTTTTTACTTTTTACATACATTTTATTTGCTCATTATTACATTGCAATGAAATGCTTCCTATTCTACTTTTCCTTTCCTTTCTCTGTAGCGTAGCCCTATCACCATCACCAGTCGCCACCACCACCACACCATCACATCATCATTCTACACTACAACAGCAAATATCACATTCATACATAATTCTTGGGAAAAACACTAACCAGCCAGGCATAAGTCAAAATAAATAGTAGTTTAGTAGTCAGTATGAAAGAAATGAAAATGTATGAATGAATGAAATACTTTTTCCCTGCCTTTCCTTTCCCCACCACCACCACTAACTCCGCTCCACTCCGTTTCTCTTGTGAATAGTACAAAAAATTGTTATATAACTTTTTGTTAAGTTTCTTTCTCTCTCTCCTGTTTCCGTACTAAAAATTTCCTCTTTTGAGTCTCTTTGCTTTGCTAGAAATAGACTACGAGAGAGAAGTAGATGTGCACACACACGGAAATGGAAAAAGTTGCCCACTTTCTCGCTCGTTCACAGAACAGAAAAAAAATCTGAATGATGGAATGGGAAAATGGGAATTGGAAAAAGCACTTTCTGTAGACTCTCTCTTTCTCTCTCACTTTTGAGCTGATTGTGTGAGTTGACGGAGAAAAGACTATACAGAGGCACGGGAGCGTGAGATATTCAGCTTGACATGACTGACTATCCAGTCCACCAGTTCAGTGTTCAGTTTACTCCTCTGCTTTTACTCCTACGACGGAGACGGAGCACAGATGATATGATGCACACAAAAGGAATGGTAGAAAGGGGAACAATGAACAGGGAAAATAAAAAGGGTTGGTTGTTATGATTATCAGCCCGTTCCAGCATGTTCATACTTATTTACATCAATGTGTCTGTCTATATAATATGTACATAATACTGATCTCATTTTACTAGGTATATCATTATGCATTCAGAGTGCACATAAAACATGCATAAAACATCATTTCACATCCCATCATGATCCAGCCAGACCAAAAAATATTACACGACTCAAATGAAATTTTTCTGGTACCAGCCAGTATTTGTTTGTACTACAACATGATCATACACATACACTATCCGTGTTATAAAAATTACTTATGGCCAAAGGTAAGTAGTACTTAATTTTGTAGGTAAGTCTTGAATGCAAAGAAAGAGATGACTATGTTTCTCAGACTGGATAATATTTTGCTGGTAGTATAGCAATAGCATAAGCATAATAATATATAGGTGTATTAGGTAGTGGTAGTATGAATGATAGTGATGAAGATGGTGGTGGTAGTGGACGTATGTATTATAGCATACTATTGTATTGTGAACTCTACCCTTTTTCTTATTCTTCCCATATAAGGAAGCTTTGAATTTTCCCGGACAAAGCGAAGGTGTGGTGTTTCAAGCCTGTGGATTCACTTGCTTTGATACCACCTGATGTGCTTCTTGAAACAGGAAATCCGCCTTTCTCCAAAAAGCATATAAACAAAGTTTGTGAAAAGACCAGTAAGAGAAATGTCAGTGCAAAGAATGATAGTAACGACGAAAAAGAAAATAATTATTGATCAAAAAAAGTTTGTCTCACTTCTCTCAAAATATATTAGCTTCTTCGTTATCAGTTTGAGAGCCACTTGAATTGCTTAGCCAGTTAAGAAAATAATGCGTAAAACAGGACTGACTGAAATGTTTTCAACAATGATTTCACTGAACAGTTAAACTTCACTGAAGAAATAGTCACTTCAATTATTATCTGGAGAATAAGTGGTTCCAAACGGCACACATTAAGCACATTCCTCTTAGGAAAAAATGGTGGAATTCTATTACCCAAAAAAGACTGCTGACAGGATTGTTAAAACGGTGAGTATCAACAACTTACTAGTTTTTTTTACAGAAACCCAACACACCTAATGTATATTTTAACTACGCATGACGAAGACATACACAAATAACATTTAGTTTTCCTAATAATGAAATCAGGAACAATGAAAGACTACAAGAAAAAGGTTTCACAGTTTCTTCACTGTCATTGTTCAGTTGAAAAATATTTTTTAATCAGCTGTTGTGAGTCTTACTGTGTATGATGAATGATTGTTTGACGTTTACTCATCAACTCATCTGTTTAATTTTTATATACTTGCTTCATTGACTGGTTGAATTGAGAGAGTGTATGAAAGATGCATACTTTCATATCTCTGTGCACTAATCTCTGCCCAGCTAGCTGTAGATTTTCCTACAAAAATGTAACATGGTTTAGCGCAATTTGAGAAGGTGGCAGGCACATGTTTTGATTGTTTTGTGTTGATCTAATAATAAGTTTCATGACTCACACTTAACTTCACTTGTTAAAAAAGGACTCGGGACAAATTAGTAAAATACGACATTTTAGTTGAAGTAATCCTCATTTACACGCCCCAACAAAACACTATGTACATACAAATATACATGCAAACATTTTTAACTATTTCCAATCCAAGTAGTGCAAGGCTAATGCTAGCTGATTAGTGATTAGTATCAAGCTTTGCTTTCGTGATTAACTATTCATGTTCTCGTAAACACATTTCGTTTTCCAAGATTCCCGTTCAAACAGCAGCAGAATAGAAGGTAAAAAATGAGAAACGCTGCACGCCACATCTTGGAAGTAGGAAAACAAAGTAGAGGAAGGTGTGAGCAAGAGCTAGTCGCTTCTTCTTGGTAGAATTTAAAGGGGTGATAATTGCTGTACCATGAATTATTCAGGCTGACGAAGGTGATAATTTTGAAGAATATTTTGAAAGACTTATAATTTCTGGTTTAAAACAAAATTTCAGAATTCTTGAATGTCACGTCACAGATGCTCCACTGATTGGAGGCTTTGATCATGTAATAAAAATTTTAAACTTGACAAAAATGACAGTTGTGTGCTTTTTAATCAGTTGTCTCAATATTTTAAACAGCTTACTGACTTATTTCCCTAATTTAGTTGTACCAGTTTCAAAGTTAGTAAGTTAGAGCATTCTGCAGTGCAGCTTGTGACCGCTTTTTAACTAAATTCATGATTTCATGTTTTGCTATACTGCTGATGCATGCTGCATGTCATGACTTTTTATCAGGAAAAAATGCATAGACCAAGCACGCACACACGACGACGACGACAAAACGGCGGACATAATATTATCATGAAAGTATTATGTCAAATATATCCTCAGTCACCAACAATGTTACTAAATTCAGTGGTAAAACTACGTCTTCATTAAAGTCTTATCAGTCAAATGTCGCAGATTGCGAACTGTTACACAGGTTATCTTTTCACTGACGACGATGAGCATTTATTACAAGACGACCGTTGCTAAAAGATTTTTTGGACTCGCTTGCGCTTTGCTTGTTAAGTTAAATGAACGCATATGCATAATACTGGAAAGCTATATCGAGTCTTCGTACTCGTACTCGTATGCATGTGGCTATAATTATAAATGAATGAATGTAAAATAATAGTAATAGGTATTGTGTATAGGTATATAGGTTAACAGTTAGCTGTTTCGTGAAACTCTTGCTGGTAAATTTGGCTTTGTAGCATGTCTTCAAAGCGTGTTCATTTTTTTCCACTGCCTTATTGACTTGGCATCAACGTGAATTGAAAATCCTAAGAGTCAGTCTTTAGTACTACTGATGTCACACAAAGAAAGATGCGATTTTGACATGGAACCCTATTGGACTTCTTTCTTTTTACAACTGTACTGTGTTGTGGCGGTGAGGTAGTAAACAAGAGACTGAACATTTTCATGTCATCATAGTTCTCGGAAGACTTGCATGTAAAAGTATCAGAGTAATATACCAAATTCCAATGTCAAGTCAAACTTTGTAAAGTTTACATACATTACTTTAGGGAGTAAAAATTCATCCTTGGTTCTTACAAAGTTTAAAAAGTAAACTCAGGCAGGCAGCAATGCAATGTATTCAGACATGTATCATTTGTTTTGACTAGATATAATATGTAAATACTTACTTGAATACAAAACCCTCTGAAGAGTCTGAACTGAAGTATAAAAAAGCTTTTAGTCTTAGTCTTTAATGTTTCTTTAGCTATCTTTGACTTACATTTACATGACCCTGCGATTATCTGCTGATTATAGTTGTTCCATGAGTCATCCTTATTTTTTGTAAGCCTCCAAACATCACTACCACCACCAGTACAAACTTGTAATATTATTGCTCGCATAGCCTTAACTTACTCTCGCCTTACAGTTTAAGGACCTCAATATCATCGAATTTACCAATAAGTTTCATGGTAGTATAGCACTGTTTTTTTCAAAAAGTGTAATTTTGTCGGGTGAAGGTGAGCCACAACTTGATACACTACTCCAGTCTCCATCCATCCATTTTTAATGATCGATCATAAAAATAAACAGTTCTAATCGTAAGTAAATTCCTTGTCTGTTGTCGAGTTAGTAAAGTCATGCACCTACACATTTCCTGATTTCCTTGTCTTGTTTGTTTTCTCAGATTGTGGTTTGGCTTTGTAACCTTTGGTCAGCTAAAGTTGCACTCGCTCAACTTATTTTTTGGCATTGAATTAAGAATAGAAATGATTAACAAGTGATAATTATCCATTTTAGCCATTTAGCCATGGATCAAGTGGATTTTCTTATTATGGCAGTTTGATGGAAATTCAACGATTTATATGTATGAAAATGATGTTTTTGATTATCATGTTTTAGTAGATTAATTAGCAAGGTATTTACTGTGATTCACTGATAGCTTTGTTGAGCTGGAAAAAACTCAGGGTGAAATGTCTGAGGTTACGAAAGAACATTACTAAACTTTTTGTGGGAGTAATTGACGGTTTTTTAGCGAGGCTCAGTCTCTGAGTTGTCCTTGTCTTACCTCGCCCCATATAACTTCAATATTTTCATCTTACCATCATTCGTCACGTTGTCATTTCACGTTACATCTTAAATGTTAGATATATCAGGTTAGCTAACTAGTTCTATAGAATTTGTGTAATGAGTCAATTTCAGAGCACTAGATACAAGGTAAAAAGGCTAATTAGCAGTAGCTCTATTTGCCATTTGTGTTATGAAGTTTTAATTGCAAAGACGCATACAGAAGAGAGTTGCAATATGAATATGAATGCCTACAAAAATACAACCAACCATGTCTAGGTAGGTACCATTACTATGTATAATATATTGTCTATGTGCCTTGGGTAGGTATTTTTCAACGATGAACTGCATCCATCATTCTGCATCATTGGGCGACTAACGAAGGATTAATTTAGGCGTGAAGAATGATATGACATAATTAATGAATATAGCGCTCTGTTTTAAACAATAATTCGAAATATGCATTATGCTAACCGAGATATAACTTTTTAATGTTTTTCTAGTTTTGTTTCTTGTGTGTGGCGATAACGTGGGGACATATACTATACGCCGGGCGTATTCTCAGCATAAGATATTCAGCAGCCGCGTTTCCAAACAAATTCAACTAACTCTGTGTTGGACGCCTCATTTTCTTGGCAAAGGATGAACACGACATGATTTGCCCCAAATCGAATTAACTTTTGGTCTCATTTTGGACATTTTTTTGTTGTTACTTTCTCAGGTTTAGAAGTTCTGTAGTTTAAAAAAAAAATTACCCCCTATTTTCTTTCCCATTTTGAACACTGCAAGAACTGCCACTACAAAAAAGTCTTAATTCCAACTTTTCATCATGGCGGAACAAGTCGCTAACCAAATCCAGGTAATGATTTGATGTTGATGTATATGTTGAACACGAAAATTTACTATGTAATGCTACTTTTACCTATTGTTGTCATTACAGGATCGCATGAAAACTGTCTACAATCTCGTCGTTAATGATCTCAGCACGGAGCATAACAAGAGTTCTCCTACGATCTCTGCCATCAACAAACTTCACGAGAAAGCACTGAAGCAAGATGAGAAGAAATTATCAAATGCTAACAAAGTAAGAAAGAATACTCTAGTTAGAGTGTTGCTATAATTGAGTTATTCAGTCTTAGTGATAATTAATATTATTGAATAACACCTATATTTTCCTGACACGTGTATTGTTCTCTTTATTTAGCAAAAACTAAAAGATATGTATGCAACCGCCCTCTCAGATGCGTTGAAAGAAGAACAGGTAATTTGCCAAGCTCTGGAGAAAATTTACGAAATCTACGCCATCAAAAATGAACTACGGATCAAAGCCAAGTCTCTTGCAAGTAAAGATACTTTTCGCCGTGCCGTGCCGAGCCGTGGAGCTTTAATGAAGGCATTGCAATTGGCTGCGTCAACCATGCCATTGTGGACTGGTAAACTAGGAGAAAAACCACCTGCCCTTTGTGGAGCAGTCCATGCTGACTTTAATTATGTGGCAAAAGTGGGGGACATGGTTGCAGCTCTTCAAAGATCTCCTGAAGGAGACGACAACTGGATTTTGGCTGAGGTTGTAACCTACAATGCAACTACAAGCAAATATGAAGTGGATGACATTGATGAGGAACAGAAGGAAAGAATCACGCTCAGTCGTCGCAGGGTTGTTCCCCTACCATTGATGAGGGCAAACCCAGAAACTCACCCGGAAGCCTTGTTTCCAAAGAACAGCATTGGTACAGAACAAAATATTGAGAAATGCATTACTATTTATAGCTTAATGTAATTACTTACGAATTTTTAACCATTTTGTTTTCAGTAATGGCTTTATACCCACAAACCACTTGTTTTTACAAAGGGATTATCAATTCTGCTCCATCCACACCACTTGATGAGTACGAGGTTCTCTTTGAAGATTCAACGTACCCTGAGGGATACTCTCCTGCGTTGCGAGTTGCCCAAAGATATGTGATAGCCCTCCGAGATAAAAAGGCCAAGTAATCATTGTTGAAAGCTCGAGAAAATATATGTTCCAAATGCATTTATCACCGAAATAAATTTTTAACTTTTACGGTGTGTTCATTTTTTAGCAATGTTAGTGTTCAATATTTCTTTTGGTTTTTGTATGTATTGTATACTCTTATTAAATGGGTGATGTGGGCAATGAAACTGGAAATAATGTGCGCCTTGTGTGCTTTCATAAATTAAATCATATTTTGTATATTTGTATTTTCTTACAACAATAAATCTATACAAGTACTATCGTATAATTTACAAAGAACGTCTCTGCGATTTACAATGAATCACTTTTAATTTTAACCTGGTCTATATAGCCTTAATTGATGGAAACTTGACTACAGCTTCAAATGATGTATCTAACCTTCAAACTGCATGACATGATCGTCCCTTTTTCAAGTCGAAAGAGTAGATCAAGTAGATATATAAATTTCGTAGGAGCTTTACTTTTGGTATTGAGGGAACTTCTTTCCGAAGTCCGATTCTGAAAACCCACGATCATAGTATTGATGTGGTTCCTTATCTGGACTAACCACAGGGTATCCAGGCTCGCCAGGATAGACTGCCTTCTTTTGTCTAATGACACGCCAGCGACCTTTTCCTTGCCAGTCCTTAAATTTTCACAAATATCAACTTTTAACATTTCCTGTCTCACAAAACATGAACTAGTGGAGTTACACAGTAAATCTAATATGCTTAACTTACATTTGTGTTGTATTTGAAATAGTAAACTATGCCCATCGTCATCCAGCATCCAAGAAGAAATCTTCCTGTGTAAAAACGGAGAGTTCCGGCTGCTTGTTCACCCTAAAGACCAAATAAGCATAACAAACGTTTGAATACACAATATCCCCAAATTTCAGCTTAAATGAATTTAATTCGAAAGAAATAGCTTCATTAAACTACTAACTGTAAATTTTGCAACGCCTTTCTCAAAAATAAAATCCAGTGGAGCCCTGTATAATCTTCGGATTGGGTTCAACATTTCCTTCCTTTCAGTCAACAGGTATTGAGGCTCGTTTGGATGCAATACCTGATCATGCAACCATTTCTTTCTCCAGGCCCTTTCCGCAGCGGTCATGCCAGAAAGCCGTTCCCTTTCAGAAACCACTCGCCCGGCAATACTCATGGGTTTTACCCCACCAGTTTGGCTATTCAGACTTTGGCCACCCATTTTGTTGGCCTAAAAGTAATCAGTAACTTTCAAAAGGTTCGATTTTAATTAAGAAATTGCACTTTCCACTGCCAAAATTTTAGAAACAGCAGACTGGTCATCTGCTCCTGCTGATATTGTTTCGTTGCAGTTCAAAACAACATAAAGTGTATGTACAAATAATGAGTGCTTCAGCTGTACGCGCTGTGTATTTGCCTCAATGCATGTACCTGTTCTCATGCTTGTAGAGATACCCCAGCCCCAGCGTATATTTTAGCATGCATTTTGCACAAAACATACAACAAAACACAGATGATCGTATTTTGCATTGTCCATTTTGTGATTGCAGTGATCACATCCCCAGTTGGTCACTCTAACTGAATTTCATTTAAAATTTGACTTCAAAATGGCATCCAAAATTGCCGGGACGGTGCTGAAAAGGGTAAGCTATTCGAATAAACACAGAAGTTCTGTTTTTCAAGAGGATTTTTCATTTAGATTGTAATCAAATTGAGTTTCCATTCCAGACTGAAACTTTAGGGGTAGAGTAAATAGTATTTAAATGTGTTGGTGGAGCTAGTGATTGATATCATCGATAACTTACTTTACTTAATCATTGTAATGTTTAACATTTATTTTTTGCTTTTTAGTCAACTGGTCTGACTGGTTTGGCAGTGGCGAAAAATCCTCATCACACTTTGGGGGTGCTTTACAGTAAAACTCTGCGGGCGTTGCAGAAAATTCCAACCGATGCAGCATACAGAAAGTACACTGAACAAATTGTTCATCAACGTGCTGCCCTAGTCAAGGCGGTATGCAAATACACAATTTAAATTAAGATAGTTTTGCATGAATAATGATGTGCGATGCACACAGTTTCACAACTATAGCTTATGAATGTATTTAATTTTGCAGAATAAAAATATCGACGAGCTGGAAAAGAAAATAGGATGTGGGCAAATCGAAGAAGTTATAGTGCAAGCGGAAAATGAATTGAGTTTGGCCAGAAAGATGGCAGAGTGGAAGGCTTGGGAGCCTCTTATTTCTAATCCTCCTCCGAATCAGTGGAAATGGCCGGTTTAAATAGTTAGTGTAGATATTAAGTAGTGTTTCTTGTAGTTAAAGATTTCAACGAGTATCGTTTCGTCAACTTATAAAGATATGCAATGCTTTTCTCTGTATGTGATGTGTAATAAAGAATGTATGCACTTACAGATGGATTAATTCATATTACCAATCTGATGCAAATTTGTTTAGTAAATTAATGTATGTAAAATATTACTAAATAAAGTTCAGTTTGATATAAGTCGAAAAGTTTATTTTCATTCGAAATAATAAATGATTTTTATCATTGACATCATTTAAGAAACAGAAAATATTCTAGTGTAAAATAAACTAGTTTAGTAAATAAAAGTAGTACAGACTACTTAATTAGTACGCATAATCTCGATTACTATTTAGTTTCACCAAATAAAACGCTTTATACTTTGCCACACGTCACTACAACTGTGAAATACTTTAGTTCACACCATATCTATTACCATTCTGACATCGATATTATATTACGTAAACTTATTGTTAGCTCGTATTTAATTTGCTCCTTTCATACCAAACCCATGTGTTTCAATTTCAATATGCCAACTTCTAAATTGCAACAAATATATTAAAACGGTAGTGATTTGTAATGATTATAATGATACGACTTATGTTTAAGAAATATGTTTATTTTGTAAGCAGATATCATTCAAGCCATTCGTTTCATAAACTAAATACAAAATGTTTATGTAATATATAAATATAGAGTATTCAGTGAAAATAGGTGCTAATATTCAACCATACATACTTTCTACTTTTCATACTACGAATATCCTAAAATACGCTCGAATTAATTATTTATTACTGGTGAAATATCGTTAGAAGGTACTGACTGAATGAAGGAGTGAATTAATGGTGAAAGTAAAATGGGCTTACTCTCGTGGAAATGTGTGGAATTCTTTTTATCACTGATTTAATAATAATTATAAGTAACAATAATTAAACGTTCTATGTATCTTTAGCTTCGAATCCTAAATCATTTCATTTGCTTTATTTTGCACTAAAAATTAACACACATATTTTTTTATACTTTCTAACTTATTAATACATCTTTATCTTACATCTTTGTATTTACATAATATATTTAAAAGAGGTTTTGCCTTTACCGTATCAATCACACATTTTAAATTCAATTCTTTTCATTCAGACAAGCCATCAATTCTAAAAATTCTAAAGGATATACTTCATCATAATGATTTATTCAAATATTGGGTGAGTAAAGTTATTTTATACAATTAATTAAAATGCAATTATGTATTAGTATAACAGCAGATATGTGGATCATTGGAAGTCCTTAAGAAATCTTTATAGTTGCTTGTTTAATTTAACTATGCATTTATGTGATATTTTAACATAAACTAACCTTTGTGTAAATATGCACATTTACTGTATACATCTTTTGCATGTATACTTTTTTACTTTTATTTCAACTGTTGACATAAACCATTAATGAGATGATTTGTGAGAACATTTACGTAATTTTCTTTCCGTACTAGTTCCCAAAAAAATTGATACTACATAATACTTTTTCGGAGAAGAGGGAAGTCAGTTCCTTGCTCCTGGGTAAACGTATCATGTTACCCCAAAGAGTCGAGAAATACTGCGATAGGTGATGCTGATAGAGTGAAAGTTGGCAGAATCGAAGGAGTTACTAAAATGTTGTAGAGATCTATCTCTGCTGTCTTCATGCTTATAAAACTGATAAAATTATGCATAACAAGCAAACTACTCATTTTCATAAGAAAAACTTAGATGAAGGATCAAAAATTGCATACTTAGATAGGAATTTTTAACAGCAATACAGTTTCTTTCAGGCAAGGCATTTGTAGAGCCAAAACCCTGAAAAATTATCATTTTGATTTATCATTTTTTCTCTTTTAACCTAAGCCGAATTCGTATACGTTGCGAGTGGGATTGAACGCTGGCTTCCGGTAAAATAGTTCTTGTTCGATAGGCTCATTGATAAAGTGACGGTTGTGTGCTCTTCCAGTCATTCCAGCAGTTGGTGGCATCCATCTCATTGCTTGCTTTTCTGTAATAGAAATGACAACAAAGAATATTTATTACACGAGCTGCAATTTTTAAATGTTTGCAATGGTAAAGTATGAATGAAAAAAGTATGAAGTAGTTTTCATCTGAAATAAATATACAGAGACATACAAGATTTGTTTAAATTAATTTAACTGGAAGATAATTAAGTATTGATAATCTAAATTGAAATGGAAGCGTTTCGCTGTATTATAAAACTTAATTTTGGTTTCATTTTTCGATTTTTCTGGTAATAATATTATTCATATCTTGGAATGTTAACAAGAATTTTGTAATTGCGTAATATCATAGATTACATGATAAAAATACAGCCTATTATCTGTGTTCCACAAAAGTCAACGCAAGAAAGCAATTCGCGAAATATTTCTTTGACAAATTTTTTGGCGTTATTACAATTTATACAATGTTAATTTTTTCGTAGTCGTTCGCAGTTGATTATTACACAATAAAATAGTACACTATAAATAAGGTGCATTCGATGGAAAAGTTGAAAGTAGAGATGCCTCCTCGCTTCATTTCATCATTTTAATAAGTGTGCTTGCTTATGCCTTTGAATATTTCCTATGAGCTAGAAGCCTTAAGAATGTGACTAATCCGCTGATTTTTACTCAAAGATATTCTTCGATTTTATTTCATCTTGCGGCTTGATCTTGGAAGCTTTCTTCGAATATCAGCTAGGAACAAACTTTCGTTTGAAAATTTCATACAGTAATTAATGACAGAAGCTACAAATGGAATCCAACAGACTGAAATGATCAAAGCAGTAATTTGCAGGGAATTTTACGTAAATGATGCATTTTAATTTCGCATTATTAGTAACGCCTACGGTCAGATGCCATATGTGGCTTTTTGGCCATTAAGGGGTAATCAATGACAAACCGAGATTTCCATTCGTTTTAATTTTTACTAAGAATTTCGGTAAAAGAATTATTTGTGCTTTGGTTCGTAATGAGTAGAGTGGGTAAAATTAATGAGATTTAAGATGGTAGGGTGAAAGCAGTTATCAAGGAAGAATGAATGTAGATAGAATTACATATGCCACAAAGAACGCAGAGCTAAATATAGAATTTATAGTTTACCTGGGATATGTGGAATGTGGGGAACTCTTCCCTGTTCGTCCTCGTTTCCATACAAAAACATTGCGTCTGCTCCAGATTGCCCCAAAAGAGGTCTCTCATTCTTTCCCAACTCGGTTTCCTCGCTGTCTTCCTCTTCATCATCGTCGTCCAGTTGCAAAGCTTCTAGGTTGGAACGGAGGTGTTGAAAAAATTGCGGAATATTGCTTAGAGCTCCTGTAAATATCATAAAACATAATATTATGTTAAGTATGCATGAAACCAAATGTCAAGTGAACTGGCTGTGAAAGGTCAGTAAAGTCAAAATAGAATGAAGGCTTAACCAGTAAAATGAATGGACTCAAATACCTAACCAAAATATTCACTGAAAATAGAATCCCAACCGTTTTTCTTATTTTGCTAATAATAGCGCTGACGTCTACAATGTTTTCGAACTACTGGATGAACTACGCGTGTTTTTAATAACACTTGAAAACTTTAACTTTGCTTCAATGTTTAAAGAAGTTGCGTGCTTTGGATTTTGTTTTCATTAATCATGTTAAAAGACGGACGGACACACACAAAGTCAGAGTATTACTTCCTGGTAGATAACCATAGCTTACTCAGAATACAAATTGGATGAAAATAAACGTTATAATGTTACCTTCAAAATCACCCGAAACCGTTGACATGCGGTATCAGGTTCATCACTTCACAATAAAAATTGCTTTAGTTGGAAAAGGTAATGTTATCGCGTGGGCGGTTGGAAAGGAAAGTTACTAAAAATGGTCGTTCATTCACAAAGCAAGTTATTATGTTCAATTTAATTGAAATGGAGGCTTCAGGAATAGAGCGAGGCAGGACGTAGGAACATTTTATGATTAAGTAAATAGTCTATGAACTACGAATTTAATACTACCAACCATATTATAATATTCTTTTTTACACGCGAGGAAACTACGTGTAAGCAGAGTACTGCAAATTAAAGTTTTGTAATGCAACTCCACAACAGGCTGACTTTCTATCATTTTGCCTAACCTTTTGTACTTGTGAAAGGAAGTGATAGGCACTGTAATGTAATACCGTTTTATAATAAAAGTGCAAAAATTTCATAAAATTGCATGTTGTTAATCCAGAAAGCTTTTCATCATGTGTATGAACTTTGATTCATACTAACTTAATACAGAAAAGGAAACAACTTGTATGTTTTTTTTTACAAACTTTTCACTTTGTTTGCAACTTGCAACAAGCTGTCTTCTACACTACTACATAAACTACTACGTAATCAGATACAATACTGCATTGACCTTTGTTGTTGTACAAGTATTTGAAATATGGACTATGGAAGAATACAAGATGCATGAGTTTCTTCTCGACCTCGATTTTTTGGTCAATCGATGAGCATGTTTAGATTGGATTCTTGATTCTGTCCATTTCAATACATTCATTCCTTACATTTTAAAAATCAAGATACAAGTTTCATATTATTCGTTCCAAATTCGGAACAGTTTGCAAAGATAAATTGATTGTCTATTCTATATTCGATTTGCAAGTGAAAGTCCAGTCTATTCTGAGTTTTTTCATTCATGAGACTACCATTTCCCTAGAGAATTTTACAAGGAGAAGAATTGCACCCAAGCAAAGTTTTTCTTGTAATCTATTTTAAACCAGGTTTATGATCATATATTTTCTTTCAAGTGTGTCAGTTTATTTGCACTACTGTTGGTCTTGGTCTCCAGTTGCATGACTGTGAAGTTGGAGAGGTTGGAAAAGTAGTGGAGGAAGGACCATCTTTTTGTTTTCCTTGTTTGCGTCAGTGTTTCTCTTAATTTACTCTATTCAAATCGTATTTCCTGCAGTTTCCTGGTCCGGTCAAGCTTACTCATTTCATCCAAACACAAACCAAACCCTGTTTTATGTGAATACTATTCTGGCAGCGAACAATGTAATAATATTCACCCTTTCAGCTATGTGTATGTAAATGTGTGTGTGTGCACATGCAAATTATGGTATTTGTACATGCTTTGTGTGCAGGATATGCAATCAAATCATCATATATCATATAAACCATAAGCCATTATCACTCAGCAGAGAGGTCACAGCTCCTACCAAATTATCTCACTACGTATGTAACTCATTATTCACAGTTCACAAGAATCCACATTATCTCCAGCTTTTTTTTCTCTTTCTCATTAATATCTTCTGCCTTCATGCATAAAAATAGTCTTTCCAAAGGAGATAAATATATGCATACCAAAAAAAACTGCGTAGAAAGACTTTAAGGCTTTGTAAGTGCAATTTGGATATGCTTAAATGTCGAGACCATAATTTTATGTGTTATTTATCCAATCTTTCTGAATGATGCTTTCCCCAACGCGTGCACAACATAATTAGCTCTATTGTTTTCAGTACCCCCAATATTAGGGATGGTGAATCTACGACCACGTCTTGATTTCCCTGCATGGAGCTTTATATAAAAAAGAAGGTAGAATTCTATGGCCAATTACAAAGCGTCGTATAGACCCGATAAGAGTAATGACTGTCGGTTCGCATAAAATTTCTTTCCATCTTTTACACCCCGAAAATCATGATCACAGATCATGGAGTCGCCAACACTAGACAGCCAATATTACCACAAATTTGTGGACTTTTGAGTTGTTGTGAGAGCCAACAGGCTGTTTCCGTTCTACTTGTATTTGTATTTAAACATATTTTGAAAGAGTAACAATCTGAGCAAGATCAAGAACATATTCAAAAGAACAGCCCTAAAAAGCGATTCTTTCTTTCAGCACTCAAAAAAGCCAAGGACAAAACATGTCATACACCTACGTATTTGATATATGGTTTCTTGCAAGCTGATAATGTTTCAAATTACATGAATGGATATTGAACGAAGTGGAAGAGGTAACCATTTACATGTTACATAGGTACATTCATTAAAATTGAAAAAAACCTTACCCATTCTATTATTATAAGCATTATGCATTGTCATTTATAAGATGTGGATGCAAAATGCTCATATTACTCTTAGGCTCTTAGGGATACAATCTGTTCCAACTGAGAAACCGAGGAAAACGACATTTGATAAAGGAAACGTAGAAACTCAATCTCTTAAAAGAAAGGGGTTACAAAGGACATACAGATTTATATGGATTATTAAGCATGCAGTATTTACAGTAACCTTTTGAGTTTTCATGCATTCTTTACTGATACAGAACGAATTGGGTTCGTGGGACATAATAAATTCTGTTTTGTGGGCAAGCCATTGTTGAACATGTTGCTTTTCCTTTGAGTATTATTACAGTTCTCAATTACATTGAGAACTCTCATAAAAAAATATGTGGGCTAAGAAAACTACAAAGTAGTATCATTGCATACTGAACGCAAACTGTAAGATGAGATGAGATGATAAACTTTGTTATAAGGCAAAAGCGTTGTAATAATCTATACATGAGTTCACAAGAAGAGCTTATGGAACACATAATAAAATAGATAAATATAATAAGAACCCACTATAAACTTTGTTAAACCTATAAGTAGAGACACCCTAACCATTTGCATAATAAGCTATAAAATATCGTACATTAAACCTTTCTCACTTTTCTCCAATCCTAATTATCTCTAAAAGTTGATAGAAACATCTGTATGGATTCCTGTTCCTATACGGATTCAGACTTTCTCTATACTTGCAACAATTTGGATCAGTATCTAGATGGTATACGAATACCTATATCGTCTCACAACTCCCCAAGGAGTTTTAACATGTTGATGCTTGTGCATGTGACGGCCTTTTTTCATTTCTCAATTTTCACCTAAACTTTTTCATTTAATAATGACCATAAAATGGCTAATTAATCTGTATAGCTGATTAGAAAGCATATATGTGTGATTGCGTATAGTGTAGCTTTGATATAAAAGAAAGCAAAAACCAAATTAAAAATTGAAGGTAAAGAGAAATGGTGAAATTAGGATGAAAAGTGGTATGCATTCATGAAAGTGTTTTTCTGCGTGATCTGGCTGTGACAGGTCTTTTTTTGTTGATTGACTGACTCTTTTATTTATTTTTTTAGTGCCATTTTATTTTTCCCTTTCAAGCGCAACAAGAGTCGCTTTGAAAACGACTAGAAAGTGAAAGTAAACATGATTTACTTACTTGCACTGATGAAAGGTGTGAAAGTAGGATCCTGCTCTTCGTTTTCCAAGTCTTCGAGTGTGGGATGCCGAACAACTTCGCTTGACTTGAGACTCAACATTCCAGCCAAAGGGTTGAGTTTTGGAAAGGACGTCATAGAACGGATTGAATAGGTACGGGTGGCAGGTCCTCCAGCAGCAGCAGCACTGCCGCCTACTCCCCCATGAAAGCGTGACATTCTTTGTTGATATTTGTGCTTGAATGAGGGATATGGAAAAAATCCTCCAGAGTTTCCAGAGGATCCAGCAGAACCGACAAATTGCTCTTGACCGTCTATGGACTCTGGAGCGGAGGTAGCTGATAAGCCAGAAATGTCTCTTGATTTGCGAACTGTTCAAGGAAAGAGGGGGGAAATTGACTAATTAATTTTCAAGATTTAAATTACTTTCGAGTTTTTAAAAGAACTGAATTTACTCACCATAAGGAACGGATGTAGAGTCTAATGCAGTCAATGAATTTGATGATGGTGTTGATAAAACAGAAGATGATGGTTTAATTAATGATGCTGCATTACAAATTATTGGTTGCCCAAATCCAACCAACGTCAGTGTCAAATACGTAAAGAAAACTTGACTATATAGCTTAGAGTAGCTAATTTGAATTTTGGAATTTGTAGGCTTATTCATTATGAAAGAAAATTAATACTTTTTCCCTAGAAGACTGTGTTAAAAATAGTTTTGTAATCTAAAACTATTATTCTGTTGATTGACACTTTTCTCTTTTAAAAATTAATTGGATTTTATAAGACTTTGTGCATGCGTAATCTTTTCTTAATCCTTATCGTCTTATGGTTTCTTGGTAGTCTGTCTTGTTTGCTAAATCTTATTTTCACAGTTACTCTCTTACTAGCGATAATGTAGTTACTTTGTGCAAAGATTTTTATTTTTTATCGAAACGAATGTTTTCAAAAAATCAACGTTTTCTGCTTTCTGTTTTCCTCTAGTATTATTTTGTTGAGTGTGCCTTTTGAGTGCGTGTATATGTCACTCCTTTCGCGTCCACGTCAAACTTTGGAATGACTACTTTTTCAGGTGGAGATTCTACCTTGTTCTAGGACACTCAACTATCAAATAAACTTTTATTTCTTTACTTTATATAGTTTTACTGGATCTGGCAAACCCCTACAAAAAATCTTGTCATCTTCATCAGTCAAATTGGCAAATAATATGTGGCGTAATAGATTCCTAATAGCGTATTGGGTATTCAAAGAGTTATGGAAGCAGGCCTCTCTCTCTCCTCGCAATGATGATAACTCCAGCTTTAGCGAACGTTAAAGACTAAAAGTAAAACAGAGATTTAGGGATGATGATGGCTATGTTTACTAGCCTAAGGTGGTTGGTAGCTGATTCCCTTTCCACTAGTTGGTAGTTTGGTATGGTAGAAGTGGTCGTTTTGTTGGGTGGTTGGGAATGCGTCCAACTACTTGTTTTACTGCATATCATCATTTTTTTGCTCATTCGTGTGGCTACTATCCCTGTATAACATTATACACGATCATGTTGCAAAACAACGTGTTTCAACGTGCATCATACAACTACGGACTATACGCTACGACCACGCAAAGATACACAAACTTTCCCCATTCTAAGCATTTTTACTATCGTTCTTCTTCATCTTGATATCTTCCTTCGGATTCACATTTCGCTTTAACCATTTTATGTGAGACTATGATTATCATGGGAAAGGAAAAACCAGCTTGCATTCAGCATACTCATTTTGATTGCTGTCTTTAAGCTTGGCTTTGAAGATGGGAAAATGTGTAGTGCTACCACCGCACTAACTGTGCTGTTATTATTTAATACATGTTAAAATGTTCAGCCAGCCAAGTCAGCGCACAAATAAGTTTTGCTTGCGTTGCAATATTTAGTCTTCCGGTTGGATTGAAAGCAACATGGCGTTTTCTGGTGGGAAAGGGAAAATAAAATCCATTCGGTTGGCAATAAATAAATAATTTAGTAAGAACCACAGAGAAGCAACAAGCTTTTGATTTATTGGATCCCTCTCGCTTTAGTCTCCTATAGAATCAGAAACAGAGATCCAAGGTGTTGTTGATGAAAATGAGTTGAGTTAGATTTGAAAACCCTATGAAGTTTAGGAAATATAAAAATATGGTTTAAATGTAAAGGCGATAGAATGATGCTCCAATTTAGCTGGAGGCAGAACATAAGTTAAATGTGTGGAGGTTCTTCCTGATCTTTGATCTTTGCTTGGTAAAACAATACTTTAATGCTGATTTATTTTATGACATGGCGTGTGATATAGATATATCATGTACGTTGTGTTTTTGGAGATGATTTCACATTTCAAATTGAAAAGATAGGTAAATGAGATCCTTCGCTTGACGCGTTGTTCAAGATGAGCACTGAGCCTTCTGAATTTTATTGAAGCAACACGTCAAAGATACATGTAGTTGTAAATGAAATTAAGGAAAGTTTATATTATTAAGCTTAATTGAAGACCAAGATCATAAAAAGAAGTTAGAAATTGTGCAAATCAAATACATTTGAACTGATTCTAAACTATGAATAAATTAAGAGAAAGTAGGGGAAAGCAAAATGGGTAATGTTTATTTTCAATTAAAACGCAAGATGGGTACTCACAAATCATGACAGTTTTTCAACCGTGTAGTTTTTCATACTTTCAGCTCGAAGTTTGGATACAATTTCTGGAGAAAACGTAAACGTTCTGGGAAGTGTCAAAAAAGAAAGCAATACGGAAGCAAGAAGCCGAAATACTAGGTTATTTATTTGTCTAGTGCGTACATCGCTTGTGCCAGCCAACACATGCATTGAAATAACAATAGAAAAGAAATGTAGATGATGATAAAAACTAGGAGATCCTTGGTTTTTGCTGCGGTAAAGTTTACTTCTTAGAATTGGAAATGGTGATGAGACTTACAAAATACCCTGTTTTAAAAAACAGATATACTTACCTAACTCATCTTTTTTGATACGATGCCAGAGTATAAATATTTTTCTGTTGTACATTTTAAAGAAAAAATCATGACCAAAAATGGGACTTTTCTGAGAATTTCTTGCAAATCAATTTAATAAATGTTTTCTTGAAGTGACTAACGGGTTCTAAAATGTGTACACATGTTACTTACATGTGTACTTGTGTACATATGTATGTCAGTTTAAAAAACGTACAACAGTTTCTCATTCACGATTGAAACATACAAAAATAATTAGTAGTAATTACATTGAAGCTAAAATATTGATTTTTTCAATGAACACTAATCACTCTTCCGCAAGAGTAACCAATTTTAGTTTCAGTCATTCAATTAATATCAGTCATTTGTCAATGTAGTTAAATTTTCGAGGTCAACTTTTACAAGACTATGCACTATATAATATTGCGAGTTTTTTGTACTAGGTACGTAGGTGGAGCATAAAACTATTATTTACAAAATAGGGTGATATTCAATTCATAACATTTTCACCATAACTTTCTTTTGTTCCAATTTTGGCAATTTGTTTTTGCATGCGAATGTGTTGCCATTTCAAATCACATCATGCAAAACTACATATGCAATGTCGTTGTTGGTTCGATGCCATAACTTGACGTAAGAATCGTGAAAGTGGGGGCTGGAGACTGAATGCTTCATTATAAAATTCGGAGAATGTGAAAATTATGTCATTCAGAATACTGTATTAGTGAATGGACTTTTTTCTTTAAAAGGGTTAAATTATAACTTTGCATTTTGAGTATTGGATAATGATAACGATGAATTCAACAGACAATGATAATTGCACATCATTATCAGGTAGACATACATAAGTTTGATAAAAAAGTTTGCTTACTGAACTAAACAAATCAATTAATGATTATGATTAGTGGCAATGGAGAATTTTACCTAATACAAAAAAAAACATTTTTGCAATGTGACTATAACTGGTCATGGTCAATATGTTTGCAATTTCGTACTAATGAAGTCTTATATTTACATTTTATGTTTTCTTATGATTAATGATATAATTATTGATATTTTTTTGCAGAATGTGAATTACTGGCAACTTATGACGATAGCAAATTTTATTATAGTCTAAATTGTTTCAGGTTTTCTATTTAAAGTATAATTAGGCGTTGATGGTGATAAGAGAAATAAAAAAGAACAAGACAAGATTTCTATTACAAATTGATGAAAATTTCAGGCTTTATTCTCAAAACAATTTTTAATTGACTGGTGTTACTGAAGATTTAGATTTGTATGAAAAGACGATATTTTAATAATATCGTATTATATTATAAAATACTCAGAAAACTGTAGAAATGGATTCTATCAGTCTTAATTTTGATAATTTAGTTGATCTTCGTATTTTAGATCTTCATCGTCTTAATTTAGGGACACGACTTGTAATTTCCGGGTTATACGCATGCGTGGCAATAAGATGTGCGTGTTAGTCCTCCAAGTCTTTGACCTTTCTTCCACCCACACCATCCAAACTTCCTGCAGTTCTAGTACCGTCTCGGACTGAGAGCGACGTGACCTCCCTATCTGTATTTGCTTGTCCTGCAAAACCTTTGATTTTGGCTCCACCAATTCCATCATCAAATCCTCCGGCTGCAGGGGGGTACAGCTTGACATTGAGACCATTGTCTTCCTGAACGTGTCGTTGACCGAAACCACCACCACAAAAGCCTCCACCGCCACCACCACCTGCGGCTGACCCCTGGTCACGATCGCACACATGACAAACAGGTGGTTCTGGGATTGCTGCCAATCGTTCTTCCAATGTTCCTTGCAGAGGAGGACGTTGCAAGAATGAGGAAACTGTATTGTGAGGTCGATTATTCATAGCTCCAAAGGGACAAGGAGGTGGTTCTGGGATTGAAGCCAAACGCTGATCCAAACTACCCATCATCTGCGAATTTTGAGATACCAGGCCCATTTGTGACTGCATTTGAGGTGGAAAACCACCACGTGATTGTTGAGGAGGAAATCCACCACCGCCTTGTTGAATTGGCATACCACAGGGCGAAAAGCCACCACCACCTTGCTGAGCTGGAAAGCCACCAGGTTCTTGTTGAGGTGCACCTTGCTGCGGAAATCCTCCAGCAGATCGCTGACAACCACCTTGTTGAGGGGGAAATCCACCAGCTTGCTGAGGGGGGAACCCACCACCTTGTTGAGGTGCAAAGCCACAACCACCTTGTTGGGGTGGAATATTCATGGTGCCTCCGACAGTTGGTGGATTAAATTGTTGGTAACCAATTGCCCGTTGGGAAGAACCAGATTGTTGAAAACCACCGCCGGAATTATTCATGGGTTGAGGTTCGCCGAGTCTTTTCTGTCGAACAAGTTTTAAACAATGAACAACTGCCATTTGTAATGCTGCAAGACATCTGTCTTCACATGATCTTATATTTGGGTCAGAACGATTTGGACATAGTTCCTCCAGCAACTGAGAAATTAGTCCAACAAAGTGACGTACAGAGGGCACATTAGGAGCGTTGTTAGCAGAAGAAGGCACACATGCCAGACCTCCTGGGGCATCAGACTGCGGTGGGGATGGAGCTGGACCGAGTCCTCGGGTGGCAGCGTTATAATTACTTTTACTTCGCTGTAATATTGCTCGAGCCACTTCGATTCCAACCACATCTGAAGTGTGGGAAAAATAGAGATTTATATAACATGCATATCAATCATATCAAATTGTGTAGTAAAAATATAGTGTATAATTTCTTTTACATTGGGGATGGGATTTCGTAAAATCATCCAACAATCCTGCACCTTCCATGCGGGAAACGATGCTAAGGAATTGGTCGAGATCGTATCCACCTAAAGCAAATATGCATCGTTGATGTTAACTCACTCGCGTTCATAATTTTCTCATGTTAATTTCTTTGTGACAGTATTACAACGTAGCTTACCATTGCTTTGCTGCATTGCCATTTTGATACAATTAGTTTAGTCGGACTGCTAATTAAAGAAGAAAAGGATGACGATTCGTTAGGTTCGGAGGAACGCGACTGGAGCTGGGATCTTTGCAGTTATTGAAATAAAGATGAAAAGTAGGGATGCATTGCTAATTACTGAGGAAAACGTTTGGACACAAACAAAGTCATGTTTGATGTGAATTTGTACGCACTACAAATTTTATATTTAGATTTTTAAACGGAAAATTTTAGCATTAGTTGGCCTCTCTTGTGAATGTCAGATTTTGTGAATAGAATTATTCATGATGGTAGTTACGAAGCACTATAAAAAATAAGGGAAAATTGAACTAGTTTCCAGGTGAAAATTTTGTCGGTAAGCCCAATGGACACTATGCTGCAGAAAATACCAGACTCCGACTTCTAAAAGTAAGTCGATGCGTTCATCAAATCCGTTGGAGCGAAATTTCAGTTGACGTATGCAATTTTTCCATGCTTCAGGGTCAAGTATGTTGGCATAATTAGATCCATATATCATTTGCAAACTATCCCATGAAATTCAAGCAATTATTACATAAAATACGTAATTGAAGTTACTGTACTAGTACTAGGTGAAAACATCACAATTATTTTGAATTCAGGAATTGCAATGTCAAACTAGGTCATTCAAGTTATGACGATAATTTTTGGAGGGGGCGTGAAGTATTTTATTTAGAACAAACATCAATATGCTGTGTCATTTTTGTTGTATTGTAACTTTGATGAAAGTATAAGTACTCATTGAAATGAACAAAGCATAACAGAGTTTGAATAAACTACGATAAACTTGTAGAAATCTCTAGTTCTCATAACTTTTTGACAATATCATTTCTTACGAAATTTCGGTCATGCAAAATAACAATGCATGTAATCATTTTACAAATTAATTGAGTAACATGGTTAAAAAGTCAATAATTAATGGTTTTCATAATATTTTGTTTAGGTAAAGTTTTTTACACACAGCGAGCAAGAAATTCATTATGAAATTATGAACAAGAAATTCAATGCTTTTACATTATTGCCTACTTTGCAAATTAGTTCGGGCAAATGGAAACACTTTTCTTGGTAAAAAATCGTAAGATGACAGAAACGACTCGTGTATTCTTAGAACTTCTTTAGTCAGGAAATATAATGGTTTTGTCAACATATCGTATGATTTATGTAGTATGCACAATCAAAAATGTATTTCTTTCGAAATCCTTAGCTTTTTACAACCAATTTAACATTTTGACTTCACATTAAATTGGACTGTGAGTTGGAATAATTACTTCTTGAATATCAATGTAAACTATGAGGTTTGTGCTCTTGTTTAATGATGCATGTATGTGATGTGTACGTTACATACTTTCTCTTACATAATTAAATTAACTTATGTTAACTGTTACCAAATATCATATCATCATCATCACTCGATGGTCCAAAGAGTTTATTCATTGATGCTACAAAAATACGTGAACGTTTACTATGCAGTATGAACACGAAACACAAAATAAAATATTTTGTACTAGTTCCAAGCTTTGAAATCTGTAAAAGCAGATTGCTATTGCTGTATAATATGTGGACCACCACGTTTTCTTTGCCGAAAGGATTTCACGGATTTACTTACAACTGTTCGACTTACCTGGAGTACGGCAAAAACTGTAAGGCCACCGTTATAGAATGTTTAGCCATTTGTATATTTCTATTTTCATTTTACCAACATTTTTCCTTGACAAATTACCCACCAGATTCTTCCTGTAGAGTTCAATTCTCACCTGACTTTTTCTTTTGTATCCATTTATTCGTTTGTAGTCCATCTGCTGTAAGTGCTCTTTTGAAATGTTATTCTCCCTGGAGGACAGCTCATAACTGAAAAGCTCTTCCTTTGTTCATTCGAAAAAAAGGTTTTCAGTTCTTGCTTCCTGCAGACTGCAGGTTAAGGTGTACAGTCTACACTGCACTGTTAGCAAATGCATATGATGAGGTTTAGTGTATAACTTTTAGAGAATCTTACCTTGATTAATTTCTTTGGCACTAGAATGATATCAAATATAAGAAGTGTGTTGTAAATTGACTGCATTGGTTAGCCTATATGTAT
>JAQFXM010002404.1:0-24952 GCA_034693345.1 Entomobrya multifasciata
CAGACTCAAGTAAGTTTAAATAATTGACAGTTGCCGTAATACTTTTCATAATGAGTTGAAGTGATCCAAAACTCAATAATTTGAATTGTTTTAAATGTACGATATATTGGGATTGCAGTGGGAGGAAAGGCTTTAAGTACACAAGAAGATAATTCATCCGCCACTACCAATGGACAGACTGGAAGATCAGCTATAGTGGACCAAGCCACGCAGACTGAGTTAGAAGATGGAGCCTTCAATCGCAGGCTAGACAGGCGTGAAGGCTCAGTATTACCTCCTAGTGCTGAACGCCGAGGGCGCCCGTTGAAGAATGCTCATGGAACAAAATCGGTTCAATGTGATTTTTGCCCAAAGAGGTTTTCAACTTCTGCATCCAGGAGCGTTCATGTTCAGAGTATTCATCAGGGGCGACAGTGGTACTGCAAATATTGCCATCGGGGATTCGCCGCTCCCGCGGGTCAAAACATGCACATGAAAAAGTGCTCCTTCAAGCCAAGTGAATCACAAAGTTCGATTTCGTGTGGAGCTGGAAGTGCCGTAAAGATTGAAGAAGGAGCTGTTCCATGAAGATCAACGATGGAGACGAAAAAGTAAAGCAAACTATTTTTGTTGAATGGTAGTAAGTATATGTGTAGGTCAATTCAACTTTTTGTGTAAAAGCATTAGTTTGATGAGAAATGTTTGATAATTAACCGTGAATTATTATTTTATCTATTTAACCTTTTTATTTTTAAATAATAATCAGTGAAAAATTAGGAATTTTTAAAACAATAAAAACCAAACGTCACCGTGGACTTCGTAAGTTATAACAGTTTTAAATTGAACATATTTTACATCAATTGCATTTATTGCAGAATACATTAAATGTTGTGACGTGACTTGAAATTGAAATCAACGTTTAACATAGACGTATGCAATTGAGTATTATGTCGACTCTAAAAGTCCACGGTGAAGTTTTGTTTTTATTGTTTTAAAAATTCCTAATTTTTCACTGATTATTATTCAAAAATAAAAAGTATGTTGCTTGTCATCAGTTTTTCGCCAGTGATCAATTTCTAAAAACTGATGATGATGATAAGGTGTGCTCCTGAGTACACCTCCAACCGACTGTATTTGAAGATAATTAAATTAAACAATGCCAAGTGATAAGTCTCATATGCACAGATTAAAAAGTTAACATGTCTTGTGTTGTCGTAGTAGTCCTAGTTATGCATGTCATTGTCAATCTTTATGTTTAGTCTAGAAAAATCAAATGAAAAATCCAATGATGAATTATAAGTAAGATTAAAGCTTTGTGTTTTGTTGTATGTACTAAAATAACTAATAAAGTAGTTTTTATTCCTTGATATAAGACAATCTTCATATATTAACATAAAATTCCTAATTAGCTATAAAAACTAATTGGTCTACTTGTCTAAAGCGCAAGTATCAGGTAAACATCAACTAAAGCACCATGTAAAGTTACAAAACTGCTATTTAATGTCTAATTTATTAAGGCGCAAACATTGTACAATTGTATGTGATATTTCATGCAGTACTAGTACTAATTACTCCTTAATGAACATGTTATATCACAAAAAATATATTTTTATTTTATCATCACTCACCCACAATTTTCATAGTACTGTACTACAATTACGTATTAATAAAAACAAATACTTCAATCATAATGGATCATTAGTTATTTTGCAAACTCCATCCATCCATATACACATGAATGAGGATATAACATAACATGGCTAATAACTAGTAATAACTGCTAAATTGTATTACGCAACATCTCCTTCTTAACAAACATCTTTAAATAATAAACTGTTCTTTCTGATTCTCTATTTAGTTATAGTTATTTAGCATTCCTTAATTTCTTATCATCTTACGTACACCCGTGCACGGTTACATAAATTATCATACGTCTGACTTGAACAAGTGGCTCGGCTCGATCATGCTCGATTGATAGCTTGTTGCACTTTGTTTCTTGTGCGTTGCGTTGTTGCTCTTGCGAGCTATCTCTCTCTGCAGCTGTTTTTGTAGTGATACGTCGTGTCGTCGTGCCATGCAGGCAGACTCGTCGTAAGTGTAACGTCTAATGTAACTTTGTTCACTTCACTCGATCCAATGTTGGGGGCTGGGGCTGGTCGTCTGCTGCTCTGACAAAATTACTACGAGATCGAGACGAGACCACGCACATTTTGCGTTCTCATTCAGTCCTGAAAGAAGCACAAGCAGAGGAAAGAGAAGGAGCGAAGACGGAAAGAAAAAAAAGGACGAGGACACGGACACTCACACATTTTTTCTATTGGGTATGGGTATACACAAATACATACATAGTATACTCTCACTCTTATTTCATTCAAGTGTAAACTGCACTGCTGCAGCTGCGAGAGTGGAAGAGGAGAGGAAGAGTGCAATAAGCATGTGAATGTGACTTGTGCAATTTTGAGGAACTTTCAGCAGATTTCAATGAGATTCTGATTCTGATCTGATGTGATCATTTTTATCAGCGAAAAAATACAAATTTACTAAAAAACGTCGGATGACTTTGTTTTGTAAACAAGAATATTGTTGAGCGTGTTAAGTAGAGTAGTTAGCTGTTAATTAGTGTGAGATTAGTAGAACTTTTTTGTGTAATTTTCGGTGGATTAGACGCATGGTTCAGTTAGGTATATATTTAACAAGGGGAAGTTTAAAAAATACTCTCTTAGTTTCGTCATGTGTAGGAAGAGGTAACATCGAGGTTTTGGTTGGGGGTAAGTGCTTTTGAAAAACAACAGTAGTTTTAATGTTGTAATTATGTAGCTAGACTAGGTGGTAATGTGATGAGACATTAGTTAATTTTGTATTTTTGCGCGTAATTCCGATTCTCGGTTGATCGGTGTGGTGGTGTGGTGTGGCTCGCCTCATTGTCTGTGTCTATGTGTCATTTCATTATTGTTGTTGATTGGAATGATAGAATGTGAAGAGTAATTACAAAATTCACTTGAAATGGTTTTTAATTGACATTTCATTATCACTTTTCGTTTTTTGCTATTTTAAAGACTACGAGCAAACTCAGCTGTAAAATGGAGAATGCAGAAGGTTCCGAACCTGAGGATGGTGAGATTTTGGATGAAAACGAAGGGGAGCTGGCGAGATCTGAGGAGGATGAGGGGGCGTATGGGAAATATAATAGGCCCAATCGAGACAAACGGACTTCCAGAAATAGTAGGCCTGCCAAGGGATATGCTCGTTCTCGGATGGAGCGATTTGTAAAAAATACTGAAGCTTACAAACAGCTGGTGCGGAGAAGAGGAAATCCACGAAAGGCTCCAAGGCATCCAACAAAACCATACAGCAGAAGCCATTCTAGAGGATCCCCTCATGAGTATCCTTACTACGGTTCTCATCGCTCTAAAGACAGGAATCGGGGGTCAGTTAGTCCTGCCAACCGCTTGGGTGGATCAACCAGTCAAGGTAGGATAAATCTACGTCGATACTCTATTCGAAGTGTTAGAAAACCAATGGCTAGGGACATTTCCGAAATACGGGGTAAAGATGGGTGTGGACCATGTAGTCCTAGTCGTCTAGAAATACGACGAAAGAGGTTTCAAGAAGACAGTGGATCAGGTTTGATAAATTATTTACGAATATTTACCTGTGTACCAATATATCTTTCGAATGGAACGTGAAAGTGTAAAATTGAACAAACGTCAGGCGAAGGGAGCTTGTAATTTTCGACATTTAGACAATTAGATATTTACTTACATTCATGTCATCTCGTCATATCTCATGATTATGTTTGAAAACAATTAATGTCTAAAAATATTAATCACTTTCACGCTTCTTCAATGACTTGTAACATCAATTGTGTTTTTCATGTGCTGTCGATGAAGACAGTATTATATGTGTATTTGCATGCATAACTATACTTAAAAGATTAGATGTGACTTACCAAAACTACCTGTAGTTTAATGCATGCAATCAGCTATAAAAATCTAAAAACTATCAACAATGTCTTCTTCTGTATTATCACTTCATATATCATAATTTGTGTGTAGTTTAAAATATAAAGCATGTTTGTGTCTAAAAATTTGTACCGATATGTGTCTCTGTGTTGTCTAATTTGAGCTTATTCATGTAACTAGATCACATACGCGTCCCTCGCAACCCCATTCGACCTAACGGAGTAAACAACCAAGTTCTACCTGGTAGTTCGAAAGGCCTAAAGACTGCGGAAACTTTTAGAACTGCAGCGTGTTCCAGTAGTTCAACTCTGTCAATGTCGAATGGACCTGCCGTTAGAAGTGAGTATACTGTAATTTTGAAATCTAAACCGTTGCTTTTTAAAACGAAAACTTCTTTGACTAGATTATGAGATATTTTATTCTTGGAATTTCAGTCGCGGCATTAGCTAACAATCCCACTGGTAACCCTGATGTTGAGCCTGTGAGCGATGACGAAGAATCTGTTACTGTGATTCCTGAATCAGAGATTGCAAGTGGCAAGAAGTCACCATTAATTATAACGTTATCATCCACAGACACCAGTGATGATGATGGAGAGAATGCGCATCGTGAACTGCATAGACAACACATTATTACGGATGATAATAGAGTCATATCAATCGTAGCTCCTGTAGAACATGCTGGAACATCAAAGGTAGAACAGGATCACTTAGAAAGCGAGCTTACGGAGAGAGCACAAGATGAAGTGGTTGAAAGTCCGGCTGCTCGTGTCGTTGCGTCTTCAAGCAATGTGGACTTAGCTGAAGCCTATAGTCCAAGTGACCTTGTAAATATTCCACTTGACGGAGAGGATTTTAGTGGGATGGAGGTGGAAATAGTAGAAGTAATAGAAGAAGAGGACGGTAATTCAAGGGCCGATAAAGATGGCGACAACAGTGAAGGGGAAGATGATATTTATGAGTTGGAGTTAAGAAACCAGCTCCTTGCCGATCTCGTTGAAAAGACTGTGAATCAAGAAAGTGCCAAGCCCAACGCTGAAACAAACGTTCAAAATTTGGAAGGGGGTAAGAAAGAGGAAGATGAAAAAAATAGTGGAGTCGACGATGTCGCTACTTCAGAGGTAGATGGAGACGTACCAGACGAAGAGGAGTCTGCTTTGAGGGAAGTCCTTCTCTCCCAAATGGCAATTAAAAGAAATCAACTTACAGGAAGCAAAATTCTTAAATTAAATGTCGGCATGTCGAGCAGTGCAAATGCAGTCAATGATGGCATCTTACATGTATCCCCTGGGCTACGTGCTACAACGCAAGAACAGCGTGGTGGTAACTTGAATATTTCACCTGGAAATACTGCAAGACCCCCTATTGTTGGACCCTCTCAGCAATCTCATACAACAACTCCAAATAGTCGCAGAGGAGCTCCGAACGCTCGCAGAGGGCGAAACAATCGTAACCGCAACCGTCACAAAAGTGATGGAAACAAGTATCCTTTGAAGTCAAGTCAAATCTCTCCCAATTTGGTATTTGATGCTCAACAACATCGTGTGATAAGAATCGCCAATGAACCCATCCGACACCCCCCACCCCATGCCATCAATCGTCCGGCTAATGTCAAGAATCTACCTGATAATGATTTAAGAAACAAGTTGTTGCGTAATCGAAGAAATGAGCAACAACAGCAGGCTCAAGACACAAGTATTATATCCTTGTTCCCGGAATTTGGTGTAGCCGATACAGATATGAGGATGGCGGATATTACTCCGAGAATCCAGGATCAAATATCAGACATGACAATAAGACGAACAGTCAATTTTGACCCCAGTCCGTCGGCTAGTCCCACCACTAATTCGTCTACAGCAATAACTTACATGGCACCTATTAACGTTGAAATCCCACCAAATGATGATGCTCCAAGTCCAATAGAGAGCCCTTGTTTAATGAGAATTCAAAACGAAGCTGCACATTCTCAGTTCCAACACCATTCCCCGTTCATGCAGTCCACATCCTCAACAGGTCCAGTTCCCATCCCCTTAAGTCCATACATGGTACCTTCCCCTGTGAACTATGAACATCATCAAGCTCTTGTAGGATCTCCTGTAAATTATATCCCCGCCCAAGCAAGTCCACAAGGCCATGGATATATTCTTCAACAATGTAGTCAAGTGCGGCCTGAAGTTAGTTGCAGTCCATTTGGATATCCGGGTCCACCTGCTGTTCCAACTCCAGTTTATCCATCTCCTCAGCACGTTCAGTATTTACCAACCACAACCATGCACAGTAGTCCAACAGGATTAATCATGTCAGTTCCTGGATTCCACAATCAGATCACCTATGACGTTGATCAACGATTTAGACCACAAGTTGGAGTTCCTATGTATTTTCTAGGAAACCGTATGAATGATCATCGACCCCAAATGGGTGTTAGTACACATGATGCCGCCAGAAGTCATTCTTTATCTGTGGAGTCTAATACTCTGATTCAACGCGGGGTAACCCAAGGAAATAGTCCCGGTTCAAGGGTCGAGGGTTTACAGCCTTTCCGTTCAGCCGTTAGTCCGACGATGAATACGTATGTTACCATTTCGGAGAGTCAGATGAGCATTGCACATGATGGGGAAACATTGAACACAGGGATGATGCATCAACCAGAATTCGATGCACAAATATACGGGCAAGACCCAGCAATAATGCATTATCCAGTTGTTACTACCACAGCCATTCGGCACGTTAGTGAGTCGGAGTACTTAGATTCATATGCCAGACCAAAGGTATCGTATGGTGCCAATTTCAGAAATTTGACTGAAATCCGTACCATTTCATCGTCGTCCTTGTCAGTAGCTCGGTCGACAGCCAGTGTAGCAGTGTCATCTTCAGGAAGAAATCATCCTATTGTGAGTGTAAAAGAACAACAGCAAAGTAGTCCAGTCAAGGGAGAAGGATCTTCTCCAAAGGACACTGCCGGGACAAGTAATACCAATTCTCCTGAATGCGCTATTAGACCAAAGAAAAAATCATCAGGCGAAAGTATCAGTATTCCCAATTCAAGCTTGGCAGTCCCAACTGAAGAGGCACAGGATGCATGCTCTGGAAATTCTGCTGTAAATGTTCCACGGAAAGAATCTACAGTTGAGAAGAAAACTATCCCTGGTACTCGCGGAAAAATTGCAAAGAAAAACCTTGAAACTATCACTAGTACAGGTGCAACCTTAGCGGTTCAAACAAAAAATATACATGTTACCACTCGAGTAACTCGAAGCTCTACAAGAAATGCGGCCATCCAAAAGAAAGAAACTACCACAACAAGTACTGCAATTGTAGATGCATCAGAAAAATCTCTGACAAAGGAAGCTACAAGTACCACCAGTTCTGACTCCAGCGTTACAGTTTCAAGGAAAGACCCTGCTGGCAAAAGTACCACCAGTTCTGACTCCAGCGTCACAGCTTCAAGGAAAGATCCTGCTGGCAAAAGTACCACCAGTTCTGATTCTAGCGTCACAGCTTCAAGGAAAGATCCTGCTGGCAAAAGTACCACCAGTTCTGACTCCAGCGTCACAGCTTCAAGGAAAGATCCTGTTGGCCAAAGTACGTCCAGCCCTAAAGCAAGCGTCACAGCTTCAAACAATGTATCTACTAATTCTGACGCAAGCGTTGCAGCCCCAAGGAATGATCTTGCTGCCAAAAGTATCACTAGTTCGGGCCCTAACGTTATAGATTCAAATAAGGAATCCACCATCGAAAATACTAACAGTTCTGGTGCAAGCGTTATAGCTTCAAACAAAGAATCGACTGTCGAAAATACAAGTCCTGATGCAAGTATCATAGTTTCCAGTAAAGAAACTGGCGACAAAAATACCACCTGGTCTGACGTAATTGTCTCAGCTCCAAGGAAAGTTCCTGATGTCATAACTGATGCTTCTACTGATTCAAGCATCGTAGTTTCAAGTAAGGAATCGATCACCAGAGATCCATCTAGTTCGAAAATAGTTGTCACAGCTATAAGTGACGTATCGACCAACAGAAATACTGGTGAGATTGCCACGGCTTCGATTTCTGACACAAATGATGCAGTACCTAAGAAAGATCATGTTGTCAAAAGTTCCATCAGTTCAGACGCAAGCACGATAGTCACAAGGAAAGATACCACAACAGAAAGTACGCACAGTCCTGATGCATGCAAAGGTATGTCTATTCAGAAACCGACTTCAGAAAATGGGCCAGATGTGTCGTTTGATAGTAATTTAAAAACACCAGTAGTAACCAAACCTAATAATGTGAAATCATCAGCTACTTCCTCTGGAAAGCCTCATCTCAATGTTGATTCAAGTAAGGGAGTTAGTGACCCTCAAAAGCAACCACTTCCAGAGCGCCATCAGACAACAAAGGCCTTAACAGTAGCTGAAGGAAACCCTTTAACAAACAAAAAGGGTGCCCCGAACAGAAGACCTAATTCTACCAGTACAGCTGTAGCAGTTACTGGGGTGACCACGAATTCGATTGCGTTTGCAGCTAACATTCCAAAACCTAAGCCCAAGGTAAAGCCAGTAACTCCTGTTGTAATTCCAGTGACAGAAGGGGATACAACAGAAGACGAGGATGATGATAAAGGAGAAAGTCAAGATGGTAGCGGAAAAAGAAGAAAATACAGCTTCAGTAGGAATACAACTTCATCAGATCCATCCAATCCAATGTTTCACACTTACCTGGATAATTTTCTGAAGAATTGTCGAGAGAAAGTGGATAAGTTGGAAAAGGAGAAATCTCAAGAAGTCAAAAAAGGACAGGAGACTTCAAGCAAGGGTATTATCGCAACAGACGTGTCGCACAAACAGGGAGAGAAACGGACTGGTACGCCAAACATGGTATTGCTTGAAAAATTGGAAAACCCAATTTTAGGTGTTGGCACGTCTAAAACAAGTGATGGGACCAAAGGGTCGACAGCTCTTCATACAGGGCCTTCTGCAAAATCCATAAATTCCCCCGATAAGGCATCTGGTAATATGCAGGTTGCATTAAAAGAGGGCAATGCCGGCGGTGGAACTTTAGACAATGAAGCAAGTAAAATGCAAGTCGTTCCACGAAAACGACAAGGCAGTCCTTCCATTCAACTTCCTCAAAATAAGAGGAGAGCAGTTTCCGGTGACCCATCTGGAATACAAGCCATACAGCTATCTGGACCTATTATACCTATATCTGCTGCTTCACCTGTCATTCATGCAACTAAAGCCATTTCCTCATCATCGTCAATTCCAAATACTGTGCCAGATACATCAGCCAATTCCAAAGCCGTTATTGAAAGCTTAACGGAACGAGTAACGGAGACGAGGAATCAAATACATTTATCGTTGAAGGAAAAAGAACTAATACAAATCAGGTATACCGTATATTTTCCCAAATTTAAACAAATTATTGTTATAGTTGATTTGACATGGCATCTTAACATTTTTTCCCTCTTTTTGTAATTATTTAAGGCAACACTGTTACAACGAGTACAAAGACATTCTTAGGGACTTGCAGCACCACACCAGGATTTCCAACTTGAACACAAGATTAGACCAAGATATTATAGAGCTGGAAAAGAAGTTGGCCGCTCTTAAGAAAAAGAAGGAAGCTGCGCAGCAGAAGGGTTCTGACATAAATAAATCAATCAGAGAGAAGTCCAAAAAAGCACTGACCCATAAAAAGTCATGTCTTAGTCTTGCCACCGACGTAAAGAAGCTGGGGGATAAGATCATTGGTGATAAGAAGTACAAGGTTCCTGACATTCTCGTAGAAAATATAAACGAGCTAATGAGAAGCATGAGAAACATGGACTCAAAGCAGCCCGAAAGCTTACAACGTGAAAGAGGGGTCCCGTTCAAGCAATTGATATTCGACGAAGGAACTTTTTCTTCTTCTGTCTTAAGTCTTCCAGCACCAGTACCGTCAAACAGTGCTGCTACTACTTCACAGCTTCAATCCCAGAAAAGTATACAACCAAAGAAGAAAGCTATGTCATCTGCGTCAGTTGAAACTGCCATCATTACAAGTAGAATCGTGACAGAAAATTTGCTAATGTTGATGGAAAAGGAAGGTAAGACTGATCAGCTTGACTCTGAGATGTCAGAAGCGTCGCAGAATAAGGAAGAGCTGTCGGAAGAGTCTCAAAGTGACGGAGAAATGCCAGAAGTGTCTCAAAATGAAGAAGAGTTGCCAGTGCTGTCTACAGATACGGAAATGGATAGGAATGATGAACTCGAGCCACAGTTCATTTCAAGTTCTAAAAGTCTTAATGCTGAGGAGGTAAATAAAGGTAAGAAGGGAGCTGTGATTTTCGGGGAACGTCTTCCACTCCGCGAGGGAGATATACTTAACGCCCCACGACCAGAAAGATGGAAGATTCCGGAATACGGTTTTTCCCCTCTTCAGTTTTTTAGAAAGAAAGGGTTGGTAATCCAGATGCTTCAAATTAATTTCTATTGCTCCCGCTGACATTATAATCATTCTACAAAAAAAAACGTTTCAGATTTTGGATAGTTTCTAAATGGGCTTAGTGTAAACCAAATTGAATTCGTTTGTTTTATTTTAGGCCTGAAAAATAGCAAGCTCTTTGATAAATTTCAGAATCATGCCTCTGGATCCTCACACACCCGTTTGTCCTCGTTCTTTGTCTGACGGAATTTGTACGAAGGCGAATTGTAAATTGCAACATGTATGAATTGAACTACCCATGATGATGATAGGAGTACGTGCGATATATTTGATTACCTGATGATGTATCAATTAGTGCTGTTCTCCTTCGAATAAGTTAAACCTAGTTCTCGTCAATCAATTACTTTAGGTAAGTCAACATTTTAAATACCGATTGGGAGTAGAGGTTCAACAAAAAGTATCATTTTAATGGTGGCGGAAATCTTTTCTGTGTATGTAACTAATATCACTTTCTTTCTTTATTGTCGAATTATAACAAAACTGTGGGGAATTCGGATTATAGATTGTTCCGTAGTTTTGAGATACATGTACGTATTGTAGTTTTGAAAGTAGTTACAATATCTGAAAACAGTAGTGGCATTTGTGCATGAGATTATTTTAATATTTTATTTCACCACTACTTATTCGTTGGTGATGAATATTTTCTTTTACTTCTTGTTTTTTATATTTCCCGTGCTTGGTTTTACTGGGAGTTAATTGTTCCGTTTTGTACGTGCAGAAATAAATTTATATAGCATTCTACTTTTTAACTGGCATTAACTGTTTGGCTTGATAAATATCTTGAATTTTTTGTTTTGCTTTATGGAATGTTAATTCTTTACAAGAAAACTAATTTGTCCAACAGATTTTTATACCTAACACCAAATGTTGCTTAAATGTATTTTAACTTACATTATCTCGAACTAGGTAGCTGTAATATAGTTATTACAGCTTTTGTGTCAATTATTCGCACGAGAATGAATCAAACATTTTAAATTTCATTAATTTTTATTACTATTATCTACATTGTACATTCTTTTATTATTGTTATTCTTACTTTTATTGTAAAAAACAAATCTTTTTGTTCGGAATTATCGTTGTGAATAACTTCTTATGTTATCATATTACATACTGTATAGGGCACTTCATAGATTTTGTGTCTTCTAATTTCAGTGCACGACAATATGTATTCTTTACTTTACTTTGTCCTAGCCACATTTTGTTGAATTTAAGTTTTAAATTAGTGAAATACCTACTTTTCTATTTCATCTACTGATTGCTTTATAGTATCGGTTTGTATTTGCTAACAGAAGAAAACCATTTTTGCACAGATCACTTGCAAGCGCTCCTGTATAATCATTTTACAGCACAAAACGGAACTGTGTTGTAAAAATTATGTACTATTTTCTTGGAACTAAATACTAATAAGTATAGTTAGTCAAGTTTCGTGCAAGCACGAGCTTTGTGAACTCAAAACAAAATATTATTAAGACGTAGTGGCAATCTGTAGTCTCTTTTTATTTGGAAGTCCTTTACATCGCATCTTCTCTCCTTTCAACGCGCTTCAGGCATATTTCAATGGATTTGGGAATAAAATTAATTTTCGTGCGACTGAAGGTCACAGAACCAATTATGTATTTTAAATCTCGCAAGGTTCATTTGCGGAGAGTCAGCCGACTTTTTGTAAATGATGTGATATCGTGATTGTGATAAATATTGTTATTCAAGTCGCTTGATAACTCTTGCTGGTTTTCTCTCTATCGAGCAGGAGTTATCTCAAATTTTTTACGGACTGTAAATTAATAGTAAGCAAACGTGCATCCTCTCAGTGCCACAAAGTGCAGCATGCAATTTTGTAATAGTTGCACTTCAATTTTACTGGTATCCAGTACCCTAACGAGATTTCCACACAGCGAGTCAGGATGATTGAAGATTATATTTTAATGGATTCTACGCTTTCTTGATTGACGGCTTCAATTACAAAGCGCGTACATTTGTGCAATTATTTTTACCATTTACTTCAAGTGCCACACAAGTTTTTCCAACAAAAACTATTAGTACTCAACCAAAGACACTTGTAGTTTTCATTGCTGTTAGTATTAAGATTATCAAATTTGTTTTTAAAGTCCAAGTTTATTAAGCTCGTTTTTAAGTCGAAATAAGTATATTATACTATTATGTCGCTAGAAATAAGTACTATAACAAATAGTATGTCGCTGCAAACGGTTCGCTTTGCAAGGAGGTCGGAAATCAAATAGAGAAGCGAAGTAATATATTGGCGTCCCTGCATTTGAGAATGCAGTGATAAATTGTAAAATATCTAAAAATTAACATATGGATTTTGCGTTGTATAGTTGCGTTTTTTGCTTATCAATTATTGTGCTCCTTATTTTTTAGTAGCATCAAATTGATTTTTAAAGATGTATTAATAAACGCATTGCGTAATTAAAACCAACAAAAAAATCGAAAACTGTGAGACCAAATAAAATATTTCAGAAACCAATCTCTCTACTTATCTTTAGAGAAAATCTGAATTTCTTTGGAAATTTCCAATGATAAAAAAGAGATATCATTAGATTTAAGTATAGAAAAAGAGGCATAGAAGAGTCATGCCTAATAATGTATATTTGCATAATATAAAGAAACGCTTAAAAAATGCAACTTTATCAACTATTTTGTTATATATTCAAGATATATATATAATGTATCGTATTTTTGTTTTAACTTCTCATTAGATTAGCTGAATTATGGATTTACTGTGCAAGAATGAAACTGCTCTCAGATATTTTATAATCAATCACCTTTGTCATTATAATATGTGCTCACAAGATGCCTTATTTCTTCCATCCAATGAATAATTGTATATGCGTGCAAATCAATTAGTCTACGTAACAAATGTGATCACCGTAAAGATTGTTAAGTATATTAATAATAACAATAGGCTATTATTTTTGTACTTTAATAAGGTACCTGCGAAGAGGATATGAAGATATTTAATAATAGTTTATTCTTACAAGAGCATGGAAATGTAATGTTATCGCTGGTAAATAATATATATATATGCTGTACATGTTATATCATATTTCAAAATTATGATACTATTTTTACGAGATTAATAAAGAGATGATAAAATAATATTTTCGTGACATTTGTATAATTCTTCACCTGAATAAACTTTCTCGTGATTTCATTCATCATTAAATGGTGTGCAACATCATTTATAAGATTTTAAATGGTTTGGCAATGCAACTCCGCCTTTAATTAGCACAACAGATTAGAGCTTCCTAAAAGAAAAAGTTAAATGCAGGCAATGAGGACAAAAATGAATATTTCTTTGAAACCGCATAATATGTAGTGTATCCATTTTTTGTTATACATAACTCGTGCTACTTTATTCATCTTTAAACTAAATTGAATATAAACAGAAAATCAAAATATTTTGATAACAATCATAAACTCGCATCCTATCCAGTCCTATCGGCATTCGCTCTATATTGACACCTAGCTTAAAACATTTAAACTATTAAAAATGGAAGGAATTTGATTTATAATCTGTTAAGACACAGCAACATAATTTTCAATTACCTTATGATTTATGGTAGATTTAAGTTGTTACAGTTTTTTCAAGAACATGCTAAATACTTCGTAGAAAGTACAACTAGAACTAAGGTGATGTGGACATAGTTTTGTTGAGATTTAAAATGTACAATATACAATTGCTCATGTATGTGTAGTATAAATGGAAGATTTATCAAGACATTGTATATTATATCATGCCTATTGTAGTTTAGATATGGACAGCATTGTGCTATTTTTTCTAACGATTTAAACGCTAGCTTATTCAAAGGATTTTTAAACATGCAAGAAAAAAGGTAAATTAACAGGGCTAACTTAGTACAGTTATCTTAAATACACTTATACACATCACATTCAGTAAATATTAACTTTGTAGACTTTTTCTTAACAATCGATCAGTCTGTTCGTCAGGATACAGCGCGTGTACATATTTCGAGACTGTGTGGGCGTTATAGCTAATACTAACAATAAATAACCGATTGATATTTGTAAATGGAGATCTAACTAATAGCAAAATCGAAAAACTGACATAGAAAGAATTCACCAATGTAAAAAAAATCCAGAACGAATCGATACATTCTTAAGAGCAAAAAAGGTAAAAAAAAAAAAAAAAGATCCTGGAGTTCCCTCGTGACAATATTTTTCAACAGGTCACAGGTTGCATTAACTACAATGCTTCAATCGCATTGCAAATACATACTTATCTGTAACAAAAATATACATAAGTAGTATACCGATTTTTTGAAACCCTAAGATTTCTGTAGTCAAAATATTTTTCGAACTCAAGTTAACATTAGTAACGATCAAGGTACTCTGCTGTGTTACTGGAATTGTTTGCTCCGCTTCCATTCGCATCTTGCTCATTTCTGTTGTCCAACTTGCTTCGTCGGGATTTCACCATATAAATGAAATAAGTTATGATTTCTTTTTCATTGTCAACTGGAATCGTTTTGAAGTGTCTTGTTAAGATCTAAAAATACACAATTAAAATATTAAAATAAGTCTTGAATTTACTCTTTACATTTTAAAACTACTTTCATTAAAAAATAATACTCACATCCGCAAGCTGTGCTTTGTTTAGTCCGGGTCGAGTGGAAATCTTGAAATGCTTCTTGTATCTCCTCAATGTATTCACTTGAAGTTGGTACAAGTCTACCTCTGGCGTATCCTCAGTTTCAGCAATCTCATCATCAGATCCATGCTTCTGGCGTGTTCTTGCATTTTGTATCACCATTTTATGATGATCACAAATGTAAATGTGGTTTGCCTAAAAAATAATCATCAATCAATCAAATTCTCCTTAAATTCGGAAACTGATAAATGCAATAGTGAACAAATTCAAATAAAATAACTAACGTTTGTATCAATTTCCAGTTTTAGCCTTTTATAGAACGCAGTCCTTTGGATCCTTTTACTGTAACTCGCATTCCCAGCTACCCGATGGCATCGTCTCGTGTCATCCAATAAACAGCACACCTGATTTCGCGAAGCAGCTGAAGAACCACCTCCACCAGTAGCACTAGGAAGGTATGACGCTCCTAGCCCACCAGAAGGACCTCCTGCACCACCACTTGCTCCAGATGGTCCTGGTCCAAAATAACCACTTCCTTGTCCTGGCCCAGAGGATTTACCTGGAGCTGGATAATCGTCATACTCGTCTTCACTCATGTATGCGTTTCCTCCACCACCATTCATTGCTTTGAAAAGTCAACTGTCAACTATAAAATATCAAGTCCACATTCACAATATCATTCTCCACCTGCACACAAACTTTACCAGTACCAATGCAGTCAAAATGAAAAATATGTTTTACCGAAATCGTGTTAGATGCACAACGTCTAAAAATTACTCTATAAGATCAGCTTTATATTGCCTTAAAATTTTGATTCGTTTAATGAATATTCGTTAAAGACCCACAAACATTTTTTTGTAGTGAGCTATCAAATGACGTTGAACAGACAGTCAGAAAACTGATAAAATACCAACAATTATGTGCTCATCACATCCGATCAGATGAGAAACTGAGTACGCCATGCCACACAATGCAATGTAATCATTTGTCGTCGTTGTACGTATCTTCGCACATGTATTATTTAGCCATAATCCTTTTCTTTTCACAAGTCAAAAAGCACAAACTCATTTATTTGCAAGAGTCAGACAGGTAGGCAAAAATGTACAAGTCAAGCCAAGCACAACAAAAAACGACGATGAAGGAAGATGATGTGCTCTTGTTTTTGTTTGTTGTTGAAGTTCACATCTTCGTTGTTCATCTGCCTACGCGTTTTGGAGCATTTTCCCCCACGTTATAAATATCCCTATACTGTATGTATACAACAATGTATACTGATGACTATGCTATGACAATGAAAATGCATGTAAGGTAGTAGAGCTTGAATTATATTATCAACTATTAACCCTTTATCATCTTACCACGCTTGTTAATGAATGATCCTATGTAAAATGGTGAATGGTCATAGATACGCAATCCTGTGTCACGTTAACGAAAACGGGTATTAAGAGAGTTGCTGCTTTACTAAACTGAGCTGATGGTGGTACAACTAACTGCAGAATTCATTGCCATCTACACTACTTCGCTTTAAGCTATTAGTAAATTCCTTTTTTGCTGAAGATCCCAAAAAAGAAGAGAGATATAAGATGCTTTTGCAGCGGCTAAACCAATGCACAATTGCATGCTGTTGAATTCTGTCGGTCTCTGTTCCAGTTTCAGTTCTCACTGGCACGGTGAAAGCAGTACAAGTACAAATAGATTCTTGAGAAAGTTGTCAATAAAAAAGTAAGTAATCAAACAGTTCTTTTATGCTATTTATAATATCCAACATTTATCTCCTTTCACCTGTTTGAAAAAGTTTTGAGGGACATACATTCAACATTGGTTTCTCCATAACTTTCACTCTAGTTTTGATGTAGTCTTTTCCCCAAAAAAATCATCAGTTACACGACAAATTCTAACTTTACTCGGGTAGGTTGCTTCAGGTTTGGATGAATATCCAGTTTTCATGACTGTTTTTCTGTTTGCTGTATTCCAGATTTGTCCAAAATGGTCAAACAAAAGGGAGAAAAGAAAAAGTCCACGATTAACGAGGTACTCAGCAGGGTATACACAGTAAATCTTCATAGACGTCTTCATGGAATCAGGTTCAAGCAAAGAGCACCCAGAGCTGTAGGGGAAATTCGGAGATTTGCTCAGCAACAAATGGGAACCCCTGACGTTAGAATAGAGGAAACTGTCAACAAACAAGTTTGGTGCAGAGGTGTCAGGTTAGCATGCAAAATTGACTATAAAGAATGAATTACTGTGTACTTTTTATAATTCGAAGAAAATTAAAAATTCTGGACATCATAATATTGTATTCCAGGAACGTCCCATTTAAACTGAGGGTCAAGCTGGAAAGACGGCGAAATGACGATGAAGACTCTGTGCACAAACTTTACACCATTGTATCCTTCGTACCTGTAGCCAGCTTTAAAGGATTGCAAACATTAAATGCTGAGTCCAAATAATCGCCAATTGTTATTAAGTTTCAATTAATACAATAAGTGTCTTTTCGAATAAAAATCGCAACGATTTTGTACGCATTTAGTTTTCTTCCTTTTTGTGGTCTTTTTGCAAATGACAATATCAGTTTCATTCTTATTTATTCCAATTCATCATATAAAATTATTCATTTTAATTTCACAGTATTACAGTAAGCCACTTTTACAAACAGATTTATTTTTGAAACCATCCAATTTGTCTCTGATAACTAACTAAATATAATTCCAAAACTTTCACTGAGTGGTGAGAGTTAAACAGTTAGGCGCAGACTTTTCATACACACATTCTCCAGCAATCCATGTTGATTGAACTTCTAAATTGCCCGGATCCAAAATAACAAAATCAGCATCAGTTCCAAAGTCCAACGTTCCCTTACGATCATCAATATTGAGGAGTAGCGCTGGATGAAGTGTGGCAGCCTCCAACGCTTCAACAATTGTACAACCTGTTAGCAAATCACATACAAAATTATTCTTGTCTCACATTACCCCTTTGCACGGCAAATAAAAGAAACTCATCTTGATTAAAATTGCATAATGATTACGCACTGGTAGTTTTCCAAAAGTAGTGAATACAAGAGATCATCGTAGCAACACTTCCAGCCAACGTAGTTGTACCTTTCACATAAGCTTTTGTGCCTTTCACCTCAATCGATTGTTGTCCAATGTGATAAACGCCCTCGGAAAGTCCCATGGCAGAGCACGCATCGGTGACCAAAACAATGCCTGAAATGTACATTGAAACATTTTAGAATTTTCATATTCAATTCAATATAATATTTTCGTCGCCAATCTCAACGTGACCAAAATCAAATCATTTTAAATCACAATATACCTTGAGGATATGCACGATAAGCTATTCTAGTAGTTGCTGGATGTGTATGGTTGCCATCTGCAATGATTCCGTAATAAATTGTCTTTCCTGGTGGAATTTTTTCGGATGCTAGGAGTCCCACAAGACCGGGATCGCGATGATGAAACTGTTTATATTGAAATAACAGTTTCTTCGTAGTATAATTGACTATTTAAAACTTTTCAAAATCATGAATTTAAAACTGTTATATTTCATGCGCACTTACCGGCAACATTGCATTAAACAAATGTGTTATAAATGCGGCCCCATTTTTTACTGCTTCCTCACCTTCCTTTATACTTGCCATGGAATGACCTGTACACAAAATTAATACACACAAATTAGAAGTGTTCAATGCAAACGTTTTTTACGAGGGAGCTGTCCTCCAGATACACTTGGCTGGCATACCCACTGACACCACAATTCCTATTTCTGTAAGCTGCCGACAAACGGTAACAGCATTTGGTAGCTCAGGAGCCAAGGTAATTATACAAATGGCATCCAAATGCTTGTACACTTCCCGCATGGAATCCATTCCCTTAGAGAAAGTTTTCATTGTAAGTGAATCATGTGCCCCCTTCTTTTCTTCATTGATAAAAGGTCCTTCCACGTGTGCACCCAGCACTTCAGCTCCTTCCTTACCACCCGGCTTTTTCCCAAGAAATGGGAGAACTTTATCGTAGACTTCCGGCAGTGAAGACACCAGCGTTGGACAGAACGATGTGACGCCATGAGCAAGGACTCCCTTTGCCACAGTTTGAATAGATTTGTCAACAGCGTTCGTGTCGTATGCAAAGTCAACACCAAATCCGCCTACGAGAGCAACAAGTCAGTGGTACTGTTACAAATTACAATCCTATGCAAAAGAGTATGGTGTCGCTTAAAAGCTTACCATTAATTTGCACGTCGATAAACCCCGGTGAAATGATGGCGCCTCCACAATCTATCACTCTATCCGGCATCATCTTGATATCAAAAAATAAATTCTCTGGATCCACAATGTTGGAACCACTAATCCAAAAGTCATCTTCTATCAGTTGATGACCCCTGAGGACCTTGCAATTTTTAAACTTAATAATTGGTCGAACTATTTCGACTTCCCGACGGATGATCTTGTACGAACTCATTGTAGACCTATGATTTTTGGATATCGACTCCTCACGCTAAATTTTTCGAAATGAAAATGCAATGTAACATGAAATTAAGTATTTGAATTTTTCAAATAAAATCAATGACAATTACTCGTTATGAATGTACCTTAGCACAGCTCCCTTCATTACATGCGAGTCCATCGCATGACAAGTTATGTGGTTTATGTACATAACCACAACTAAAATCCGATTCCCTAGGCATGGTTTTCTATTAATTGATAAGTTTATCTTGTAACAATTTTGTCTTTTTTACACTTGACAAGGATAGTACACTAATTATCGATTGTTAGAACTCAAACTGATTTGATAAACTCTTATCTATTTTTCTCGTGTCTTTGAAATTATTTTCCAAACGCGTGGGCTTACCAGCAGAGTCGAATCAGTACCTGTTTTAATCGTAATCGTGACTCGTTCAAGTGTGCAATCTCTTACTTTTCGGTGGTGGTACGCACAGCGAAGAACAAAGACAGCTTTGCTGCAGCGAAAAGTGCTAGGGCTAGATTTGAGATTGAATTGAAGATGATGATTAGAATAAAAACTAGACGTGATATTTTGGACCTATGTAAAAAAAATTGTGATACTGTGTTGCGTTTGGGGTGAATAGGAACAAATTGAGATTTTTCAGTAGAAGATTTAATGATTTGAGTTTTAATGTTTTGAACAAGCTCAAATTAACGTATCTGTGTTAATTGATGATGTTATATTTGCGCAATGTCACCACGATCAAAACTTTTCGTATTAATAGTGTAAACTGCAGAAAAGAGAAAATTAATTGAAAATGTCCATGATCATCACCTTGAACACCAGACCAGTACCAGCATCTTGATATGAAATGAATGATGATGCTTTGTGAATTGTGATAATGACGATGACTTGGTGTAAGATTTGTGTCAAGAAGAGTCCCACTGCCGACTGTTGGCAATGGCATTAATAATTTTTGACATTTGCTGATCATGGGAAAATTAACTTTGATCTGTGCCGTGGTGGTAAGTGGCATATAAGGGGAACACATGTTCGTTGTTGGAATGGAAACTCTCCATATTCAGTCTTCACTCCATCATAGCTATTACTCCAATCCATCCATGTGCTTTCTGTGGTCGTGTACAATGCAACTTGCAAAGCAAAGAGACGAAATAACCAGTAGTCAATAGGCATCATTTTATTATCGTCATTACCTCTTTGGTCGGTTGTCGGTTCATGTTGCTTCTTTGCGCACTCAAATAAATGTAGTACTATTGATACAACAATATGTACCCGAAGTAAGAAAAAAAAGTATTTAAAAATTATCGATTTAGCCAAAGCAATGATCACTGTGATAGGTAGACCCAGAATAAAAAAATCACAGGTTTCATTTAATGAATGGAATAAATATGATATGATGAATAATTAAAAAAATGTATGCATGAATTGAATCATTCGTAAATTGGGATGCCAAAGGGTCTATTAACCTTCAAAGTCAGAAAACAAGTAAACTAGTGTAATATTTCTACTTCAGCTTGCATACTTGCCATGTCTCATATAAATGATGGTATGCTTGATGAAGAGAATTAATCTGCAACTTCTGCAAGAGAAATCACAACGCGACAAGTTTTAAGCTGTGTCGATAATATAATCCGTGTGGTCATTTGTCAGCTATTAAGTAACATGCTAACATAATTATTGCTCTACTTTATCAGAAAAGATAATCACAAGCAGTTGATGATAAAAAACAAGTCAATTATAATGAAAAATATGTAATTTTGGCAGTAGACAAGCTTATGACATGAATATTTGTGCTACTGTGTTTCATGATGAATGATGGCGATGACTATGACTGGTATTGTGATGATGGTATTTGCACGTAAAAGGATGCGATGCATAGTGAAGGGGTGAAATAAATGAGAAAACTGAGATTCTTATTGTTTTATTGGATACCCTTGTTCACATTCATGAGTTTTTGTAATAATATAATCTTAATATGATTTTCAATATGAGTAATTCTTACAGTTACAATAATATAATTGATTCAGATAGACACCGATTTTTGTTCCTATTGAACTATTGATAAAAAGTAGTGTTAATTACAATCTATTTTATTTTTACTCGTCGGTCGCTGTATTTGAGTAAAGTTGTCACTTGCGTTTTCTTTGTATTTATGTAACAATGTTATGGTTTTGAACATTTTTTTTCGAGTTGAACTGACATCTTATTTCGTATTTTACCAAGATTAAGATTTACTAATTTAATATGTTGAAGTTAGATTTTTTGTGTTGACTATATATTTTATGTTCAGTTGCTCTCTACATGTTATGCGCTGTTTCTGTACAAATTTTTGCAAGTATACAATCACCATTTTATCGGTTGTAATTAAGTTAATACGGTTTATTGTTGGAGCATTTTGTTTGCATTATATGCAGGCAACTTTCATATTTCTTGAGAAAATTGGTGCAATTTTTGATACCGTTTCCTACTTTCGAAATTAATCACAATATAATTCAATTTAAACTCATTTCTACTTTGTAACAATTGACTGAATTGAAAAAGAAAACTGTTTCAATTTTTTTATCCACTACAATTGCCATTTACAAAATGCAATCATTTATGTTTTATTTGTACTATTAAACTGTATTAAAACAATGTTTGTAATATTTACTGATGTAGAACTATCATCTATCATGCTCTATGGCTTATTTTATAACGAATTAAACGTTAAATAAAATAAAAGCAAAGGTGAAAGGAAACCAAAGACACAAAATTACTAATTTATAATTATGATATATCACTATACTGTTTTATTTTTCTTTGACAGTTGCAGTTTATCATTAAAGAGTTTACACAAGAGATGCTTATGTTAAACCGAAATGTATATCAATCAGTAATCATAACAATTAATCTAACTATATTTTTCAGAGGGAATGTCAGCACGTAAGAAAAAACCTAGAAAAATTGAATCTGTGGTTGTCGTGGTAGAAGAGATTTCACAGAAACAAATAAACCAAAGTAAAATACAAAATGAGTTTTCTTTTTAAATTTTTCTTCCAGCAACCACCAATTTGCCAACAAAAAATTAAACAGTTTAATAATGAAAAAAAACAGAATTGGATGTGTATGTATTTTTTTCTTTATTACGTTGATTCACATTTAAATTTATATTTCACTTTCTGAATGAAGTTGTGCATCCAAAAAAAAGTTAAAACATTAAAATACACTAATACATTTATTTTTTAAGTTCAACTTGGTTGAAAAAATATCTCCAAATAGTTTTCGCATAATAACATCATTTCAATTATCTAAAAAATAATATAATATAATCAATATCATTAACCATAAACAAATAGTATGTTTACAACATCTTTGTCCTATTCGATAGAAAAAAATCTTTAACAACTAAACTAGAAGAAACTAAAACTAACTGATTCTTTCGAAGTAAAACAGTACATTTTGTAATTGTTACATACATGATAATAATAATAATTACTGTTGTGAGCTTACTTTTTAAATGTACTTAACATTAATATCTGAGAGAAAGCTAAAAAAGCTGCTGTAGAATATATATTTTCGTATTGTGATGTTCATTATCTAACAGCTTGTAATTGTAATATATTTTTTGTATTGTATAAACGAAGTATTTTTGGATAATAGGTATGTAATATATATCATTCTTTACACACGTAATTTGTTTTTAGCTTATTTACTCATCATCTCCATCATCGTCATCATCATCGTCGTCATCATCATCATCAGCTTCTGGTGGAGGAGCTTCTACCTTGCCTTTCTTCTTGTAGGCGGTCATTTCCTGGAAACGAAACAAAATATGAGTACATAATTAAATGTTATTCAATGAAAGCAAAGAAAGTGACTTCAGAAGGAAACATTTTTGGAAACGTGCGTACCCTTTCATAACGAGCCTTATCCCTTTCTGCCATGGCTTCGTACTTCCTCTTTGTATCAGGATCGGCATCAGACCACAGTTTGCCTAGCTCCTTAGCAATTTCACCAACACCATATTCGGGATTCATTCCCTTGACTTTGGGCCTTTCATCGTTACAGAACCAGAAGAAAGCTGAAAGAGACCTTTTTGGTGCGTTGGGGTCCTTGGTGTGGCGGCGTTTCTTTCCACGGCCCTTTTCTCCTTTTGGGGGAACGTAGTCCTGCATTTCCATCTCGTAACGCTTCTTGTCCCTGTCAGCCATTTCTTGGAAACGCTTCTTTTCCTTCTCAGACATGGTCTAAACAGGCAAATTCATACAAAATTGTTTCAATGCATTTCATACATTGAAAGTGTATAACAAAATATCACAAAATTTCAATTGGCAACAATTACCTTCCATCTCTCTGCGCACTTGCGAGAAAATTCGGAGAAGACAACGCTTTCATCAGGGTGCTTCTTCTTGTGCTCTTCACGGCAGGTTTGGACGAAGAAAGCGTACGCGGTCATACGACCACGAGGTTTAGCGTCATTCTTTGATCGTGGCATTCTGCTGGAAACAACAAACAATTACAATTCATCAGTTTCATAGAGTAATGATAATGATATTTCAATCACATTTCAAACAATTTATCCCAAAGACACTTTGATTTAAATGTATGCATATTTTGCAACTTTAACTTTGCGCATGAAAACAACTTGTACTTTTGCTTCTCGCCAGTGAAACTAACAATAAGTGAAGTAAGACCGAAAAACCACGCAAGTTTGAAAACTAACCATACTAACCAATAACAGTGACATGAAGATTTGATAAATTCAAAACAATAAGTTTTGGCATTCATGAAAAACCACGTTTCAAAAATTTGCTATCAATCCTCAAAATATGATCTAAATCGAACTGCACTCCACCGAATGAAATACAAATAACTTTATTAAAGAGCTCCTTGCAAATGTCAAGAAAGTTCCTGCAAAAAAATTAAGAAACCATTTCTTAAACTATATAAATTACCTTGTTTCCTTTAAAAAAAGAACAATTTTTAGTAAACAGATTCAGCTCAAAAGCTGGAGAGATAGGTCACTTGTTGTGCAGTCGTTCTCGCACACTCACACAACAACTCAACTCGACTCTAGAAACAAAATTGAAGCCGGAGTGTGAACTGTGAAGAGGAGAGCTTTACTTTACACTTTTGTTGTAGATGTATAAGCAAGCCTACCGGAGAAGTGAGCTTAGAAGAAACAAGTTAACCGGAGGTGTATTTTAATACACAAGCTAGGGATCTTCTTAAGAGTAACGGCTAAAAATATTGTGAAAGCCAATGCAAAGCAAAAAAGCAATGTAAGCCAAGCCAGGAAAAAGGGATAGAGTTGTATTGTAACTTGTAACGTAGGTAAATCTACTAGACACGTTCTAATCTAAAGATCCAAAAACTCGCACATGCATACCGATACATACAACCACAAGTGAAGAACATGTAGTAATCCCCAAAATAATAGTGAATCCATATCTATTCCATAATATTTTT